>JBBPSC010000054.1:0-41638 GCA_038093395.1 Baorangia bicolor
GGTGATGTCCTCAGGAACATGTTCATTAGTCGTTTCGAGCTGTACAAGGCTCGTAACAAAGGGGAATTGCCCAAGCGTGTTATTCTATACCGCGATGGGGTCTCTGAGGTGCGTGTGCTGGTTCAGTAATCTGATCGCCTATTCACGAGTCTCCCTGCAGAGTCAGTTCGCGCAAGTACGCCAATATGAGCTGCAACAGATGAAGAGGGCTTTCGAGCACTTCGCCTCATACCGACCCAAACTCAGCATCGTCATCTGTGGCAAGAGACACAACACGCGCTTCTATCCCACCCAGCAGGATGGTGCTGCGCACGACGGCAATCCGCTTCCTGGCACGGTCGTCGATCGTGGCGTCACGCCGGCATACGAGTTTGATTTCTTCCTCCAAGGTTTGTCCCTCTTCTCGGATGGGTCCCTTCGGCCGCGCTAACTCGAACCACCTTGTGACGTACAGCGCACGCCGGCCTCAAAGGAACCACTCGACCGACGCATTATTTCGTCGTTCACGACGAAAATGGATTCAACGCGGACGACCTTCAACGTGTGACAAACGACTTGAGCTACATGTTTGAGCGCGCGACCAAGGCTGTCAGCCTCGTCTCCCCGGCATACTGGGCAGACGTTGCGTGTGAACGGGGACGGTGCTACTTGCACAAGCTGTTAACAGGAGGCGGCAAGGACGGCGCCGAAGCCAAGGGTAAGGATAAGAAGGGCAAGAAACGGGCGGAGGACGCCATTTTTGAAAAAGCTGTGGAGATGTGGGACAATGGTGTTTCGGGGCCGAGGTTGCGGGATACGATGTACTACTTGTGAAGAATCTTGGTGTCCGGGTTGTGTTGCAGCCTGTTGTAGTTACGCTCCGGCCAACCGGGCCGGTAGCTGTCCATATGTAAGTACTAGTAAGAAGCCCCTATTTTCTCGGTGTATCCAGTGTGCATGTGATGCCCGTCCAGCTCAAAGGAAGTTGTCATTGTGGGGCCGTCCGCTTCACCGTACAAAGCCACACTCCGGTTCCCTACCAGGTCTGTCGTCTCCCAGACTTCACACAGGCTCGGGGAAACTCACTCTCCCCGCACCCCACTAGTTGTGCACTTGCTCCATCTGCCGCAAAGTTGGCGGTGTAGGCGGATCGATCAACCTCAGTGCCAAAGCAGAGACGCTCCACATCACCCAGGGTCAGGAACATATCCGGTGCGTCTTCGCTCTTTCTCTCTGCCACATACCCCTCTTCCTAGCCTGCACGCACGAGTGACCTTGCCACCATTTTTTCCAGCGTCTACCGTGCCGTGCTCGACCGCGACACACCAAAAGAATCAATCGCCTCGTCCGAGCGCAACTTTTGCACGCGCTGCTCTGCCATGTTATGGTTGTACGACGAGACCTGGTGCGTGCGTTTCCAGCGTCGTCGGGGCACGATTGGCTTGATAATTTTCGTTCTGCCCTCAAAAGGCCTGGCTTACTTCATCCGTTTGCTTCTGCGATCGATTCCCCTCCACTGGAGGCTCCAGAGCAGCTGGTGCGTTCCCCTCAATAAAGAGGGTGGTCCGAGCTGACAGCCTCGTTTCTCGGACAGTCGGTGGTGAAGACCGACTCCAAGCCCGACTACGTGCGTCTCCCGGAAGGCCCCAAACAAGTCTTCAAGCGTTATGGATGGGACTCGATTGAGAACTGGCACAGGAAACATGGAAAATATGTACCTTAGAGTGGCTCCGAGTCGATGTGTTTTATAGGTGGCGACGATGTGGTGGACCTGAGTTTTACATTGAAACAATTCTCCTGTCTCTTAGTAGATCGCAATAGCAGTTATTCGCCCATCCGGTACCTGCCTGAGCAACTCCCTTGTTACGTCGACGAGAGGGGTGGTACCATTGTTTAAGAGGTGATCCCTTGTCAGTCACCTGCGTGCTCTCTCAAGCACGATGGATAAAGAACATGACATGCGTTATTGCAGGGCAGTAAGTACAAGCAATGCACAAGGGAATGGAAAGATGTTACGACATGTGGAGGAGAGACCGTAAGATATGCGATACAGTTGACAAATTGCATGATGATTGATACAAAGGGGGGTGACCAGACTTCACTTAGAAATAACGTCTTGTTTATGCTGCGTGTCTTGGGACGGATTCGACAGGTTTTGTGAGAATGAAACCTAGGGATCGGCTGAGAGATTGCTCATGTGCATGAGCTGTTGGCACACATACCTTTCAGTGCGGCTGTTTTTTCGCCTTGTCTTCCAAAGCCCAATCCAGGCCGGCTGGAGGCATTTGACAGTGCGCGAGTAGGATCACCAGGTTTTGCTTCACGACTAAGCATGGAAGAAACCGTTCCCGTAACAGGCCGGATATCGACGCCTCGGACATGTGACGGGAGGACATCCTTCCCACGTTCACGCCACGAAAGGATAGACCGCTTGTCCTTGACCTTTTCCCGGAAAATCAGGCCGACGAGCATGTTGACGCATCCGACCGAAAACAGGAAGAACGCGGTCACCAAGGGGAAGTCGCCGACATAGTGAGAGAGGACGGACGCGCCGATCCTGAAAAAGTGGCTCAGATAGACACTGCAGGAACGTTAGTGACGACTTACAGGCATTGCATGACCCCGAGGGCGCCGACGCCAAAGTCTCTTCCGAGGACGGGAAAGAAACGATCAAAGAATGCCGCAGGCCAACCTATACGCTTTCTAAACTTCCATCTCTTTATTCAAAGAGCGTGGCACGTACCGATTTCGGACAGGATGAGTACGATAGCCTGGAATATGATGAAGATCCGGTTCAAGACAGCCCAGAAGGCTCCGCCAGGTTGGTTGGGAACGGTGCTATTTCTAGATGAGCGTCGTCAGAAATTTAGAGTTCCTCATTGTGATACATAGGTTGCATACGGGATGTAGTCCGAGTTTCCTGTGTCGAACGCAGTCACGTTGAAATTGCCATTTGTGAAGGCGTTGACGGCTTCGACGTCATCAACCAACACGAGAATGCTAGTTGCGAATACGAGCAAGAGAGCGACGATGCTCAATGCACGGACAATGTTGAGAGCGATGAATACACCTGAAAAGATAGTTCCTGACACCAACGTGGTGAGATACGTGGTGAGTTACTTACGCGCGAAACCGGGAAGGACCATGTTGAACGTGAATGCCGCTGGTCTGAGAGCACAACGAGCGAACCTGCGCTTCCAACGTAGAGTTACACACTGGGAACAAGAGAATTAGAATTAGTGAGCTTGAACGACCAGCAAGCTGCAGGAAATAGAGTCAACGACAGATCTTGGGATGGTGGTCACAGCGAAGGTTCTGCAACAATTCGCTACTATTCGACACCTCGTATTAAACGTGGGCACTTGTACCACATCCATTTCCTTGGAGACTGAATTTCATTGTTCTCCAGAAGAGCAAATCGGAGTTGGTCGTATACGTAGTACCTACAAACGGAACAATGAAAGACAATGATTCGTAGCCTGATAAGGTAAGTCTCCACAGCAAACAAACAAGGACCCGGCAAGGCAGCATGTTCCATGGCCACCCACACAAGGTCTCCACATAGACACGTAAGGTGTTACACTAACGGACGAGCCAGAGATTGTCCAAAGCTTGGGTATATGAAGCAAGGTATCAGAGATAGTAAACAGGATTGCTATGGGTCATTTGTTGGTAGTGGTGGGACGGATGGAATGTGTGCATGTCGAGTACGTTGCGATTTCCGGTGTTGCTGTGCTGCTTGAGACCGCTCTTGCTCGGCTCGCATAGCTTGCATAATATCAAGCTGTTGCGCTATAAACTCCTGCGTGTTTGGTCTATGGCACTAGTTGAGCTTGTCTGACCTCCAAGTCACGAAACAAATTTCGTACCTCATTCGTAGGATACGCATGATAGTCTCTCCGCTGAATACTTCTTTCTCTTGCTTCTCCTTCTTGCGTTCCTTGATTGTCCCAAGGTTTCTTTGAGTGTAAACACTCTTGACACGCTTCTTGACAGGTACGGCTTCTCGTAAACTCTGTTGCATGGCACGAACACATTCTTCCATGAGTGTGTCCCTGCAAGTGGATTAGCCACGTCCGTGACAACATGCTTTCACTCACGTATGCCAATCGTAGTACATACGAATTGACACCACGTCACGATACTTCTGGTTCTGAAGGGTTTCCAGCGGAACACCTTCGCCTTCAGCATGGAAATAATCCCTGAGGAACTGCAGACCTGGTCGGCAAGAAATCTAGAATGCAAGCCCAAGAACATTACCTTCAGCCACTTGAAAACAATGTCTACCTCCTTGTCGCTCAGGGGCTTCATATCACTCGACAGTTTGGACAATGGAGGGACGAGAAGGCCCTCGATGACTGTCAGAATTTCCTTCCAGACCCTGAGCATCACCATGTCTTTGACCGTCTCAGCCAAGTGTGTATTGAGGATTTGCAAATTGGCATCGAAGTAGTCAAAGAGCGTAATGATAGCTCGCTCGATCTCTACATCTGTCAATTCCTCGGGGCGAACGCGAGGCTTTTCAGACGATGGAAGAGGTACTTGCACTTCGTTCGAGGTTGAGCCAAGTGCAGATCGGTAGAAACCAGTTACGTTCGCAAGGGCTCTGTTGTAATCGAGAACCGTACCAGTCTTGATGAGGCTTTTCAATACCGCGCGCGATAGTGACTGTCTTATGAACGGAGACATCTGACGGAAGGGGAGTACGAATAAGTACAACGTACGAGAACTGGAGTTCACCAACTAACCTTGTCAATGAAAATGCGCATCATGTCGCCTTCGCTGCGTTTCAGGGATCTGAATGCTCGTCCGAAGTAGAATTGAGCATCGTCCTTCTCCCCCTCCATACTGACACGCAGGAGAATTCGACCTTGATGACCATGATTAGCGGCTTCGAGGTTCAGCCACACGTCATGCGTCAGGAAATCGCCATATTGTGCAGGGTTCAGGCAGATAAAACTACGACCAACCACGTCGTGTTGGCCCACCAACGCACGATCTCGTATACTGCACATGAGCCAAAGCGGTTTGTCGACTGAGATGTCAAAAGTCTCCTCCCCTACAGTTGGAGGTCAGAACAGTTGAAACAACAAACTGAGCAATTCTCACAGCGAGGATTAAGTGTCTCATATATCGTCCGGGTCTTTACCAAGCGGTTTCCAGCTTCATCGCTGAGGGTGACGAACGTATCGAGCTGGGCCGAAGGATTGCTGTCGAGTGATACGAGGTCCTCTGCCATAACTATTTTCACCGTAAACAGGAACCTGGGTTTATCAACCTTCTCAGGTACAGGTGGAGACGCGGCCAACACGTCGGTGATCTTGTCGACCTGCATCTGATTATACATATTATCCAGAAGCTTTCGGGCAGATTCAACGTTGTTAAGCTTGACACACGACTCGGGGCGGAAGTTGAAGGGTTCAACCTTCTTTTCACTTGCTGTCGTGAGTTGTTTAGCCTTTTCAAGCCAGGCAGAAGACTTCTGGGGCTGTAGGTACTCGGTTGGGCGAGGGAACATTTCAGTCATGAAAAGCTCTTCCACACTACGGCAATACTGTTCAACGGCTTTCGAGATAGTCTGAAAGTGTGATAAGCGCAGATACTAAGGCTTCAATTTGATGTGCTTGTACCTTCGAAAGACTGGTGAAAAACCTGGCGTTCTGGTATTCATCTGACCATTCCAATTCCTGGAGGAATGTTATGGGGCTACGAAGAGAATCGAATAGATCGACAATAGATGAACTATGGCCATCCGTGTTTTCTGCTTCGAACTGCACTAACACGTAAGCTTGCGCAATGCTGGGTGTCTATCTAAAGACGAACCTTGTCGGCAGCTATAGCCTATATCGCACAGGTGAGTCAACGCGAAACGTAACGGGAGCATATACTGACAGCCTGAACCCACTGATTTGTCTTATTGTCGGTGTCTAGTAACCATTGGAGGACGTATGACATGAAGAACTGGCTGAGATCAAAGTCAACATGGCCTCTGTGACAAATCAGCAACTGGTGAACGCGTGAGGTCGATAACCTTACTTCGGGCAAAACGCCTCAAACATCGACAAGAGTGTCTTCGTCCTTCGGTACAATGCGAAAATATCCTGAATAGGAACATCTGGTGTTGGTCCGTTCATGGATGATTCAAAGAGCTTCTTCGATGAACTTTGTAGGTCAGCGATAAATAATGGGACGGTCACTTCCACAACCGAAGAGACGACATCGATCCGGCTTGAACCAGTAAAAGAATCAGTGGCCACATACGAAAAGCGCTCACGGGAAACCATACATACCCAACAAGTGGCTCAGGGAAACGTTTATCAAGTTGTTTCGCAGCCTTTTCCAGTTCATCAGTCATTAAGAGAAGTGGGAGAGCGCGATTGACCCCAGGGGCTCCTTGAAGTTGTTCGATCTTCTTTTGATAGAACTGCTCAGACAGTGCCTTGACGTGATCTTCCAGGTCCGAAAGGCGTGCGCTAATATCCGCTTCGAAGCGAGCTATAAGACCACTTTCCCGTACTTGGTCGAGCACGTTCAGATACGGCTGGATCTCGGATACTTTGATATTCGGTATGGTCTCCATTGAATGGTAAAGTGAAGAGAGGAAGATGTTGTAAAGACTGCCATAGACGTTGGCCAATAACTCTGCCTACGAGTTGAGAGAATGTAAACAAAGACCCATTTGTTTCATGGGTATCACGTACATCTTGACCTGGCCATTTGTCGACTTCAAGGTCATGAAGCACCTTCGAGATCGCTTGTAAAGCCTCAAGTATGCATTCCATCGGTACATGACTCCGTTCATAGAATTCCTTGATAAGCTCCAAGAAGCACGTGGCGCGATATGGTTGACCTATCCGCCAACGCACCGCGCATTCATTGATGAGATTGGTATGAGGGGGACTCAGGATCGTCAATGGTACTTCGTCTGCATCATCAACCTCGGGTCCGAACATCGTCTCGAGATCGGCGGTGAGGCAATACTCAACGAGACGTTTGTAGAACCTCTTGGGATTCGGAGGAATAAATGTGAAGTTTTGTCCGACACGGATCTCGTCGTCGCCGTCAAATTCTTCCTCGACTGACTCCGGGATGCCATCGCCACCCTGTGGCCCACCAAAGATGGATCGTCGGCTTCCGATGGAGGTGGCTCCCGTATGCCGACTGGACGATCCTGGCGTTACAGAGGTCACAGAGCCAGGACGCGGGCTTGTGCTGTGGGGTGAACCGCCGCCATCCGCTGGTATCGATTTAGCGAGTTCCGGATTCGACGACATCATGGCCACCATGAGTTGCGAGAGATGGGTTGTTTCCAGGGTTCGCCACTGGTGCCACGCAGCATCGTTGTCAAAGTCTTCTCGTCTACCTGGAAAAGGTGCGCCAGCATTGATATTCTTTAGGCAAGTCTATCATAAATCTTTTAGAACGTTTCTCTGTGTGCAGTGCGCTGAATCACTGTACCTTGAGGTCAACCACAGCTGCCTGGAATAATAATGAGTTCTGTGAAATTGTAATTTTGAGAAACTACATTCTTACCTTTTCTGTGCACGTCTTCCTTAGCCTGTCGACCTCACTTTGCATTGCGTTTTCAGGAATCTTGAATAGCTTAGCGACAACCAATACGAATGGCATGTCGTTGATGCTGGTGCTGATGGCGGGTGCGGTGCTAGTAGACTCTCCACGATCTCGAGAGGTCGAGGCGGAGTCGTAACCCGACTCACTCGAAGATTGCGAGAGTTTCGCATGGTACATGTCCAAACGAGAGTTTAACTCGGGTGAAACGTGGCTGAGGCCTTTAAGGCAATCGCGTAGCATCCTTACGAAGTGTGCGATCTGATTATTGACCTCGACTTTCCAAGCGTCGTCGACCAGCGTGGGTTCTTTCCTAAGCACACCAGTAGCCTGTGAAGCAAACATCAAAATAAGCTCTTCAATGCTTCTGTTCTCTTTCATCTGTCTTCGAAATGGGTCGCCCATAAACTGATTATAAAATACAGCCATGGTTCTCCGTGTCAATTGATCGGAGTACCTTCAAAGAAAGGAAGTTAGACAAGACTGCTATCGACACGAGAGATGAGCCACGCACGCGGCCTCTTTCCCCATAGCTATGTTCTGCAACTTCTGTTCGAGTACTTTTAGGAGTTTTTCAGGGAACTTGACGCTCTTGGATCCATCCCTGATCTCCTTGAAGATATCGCCTATAGAGATGATAGAGTGTGATATAGCACCTGAGATTTTAGAATGATGCTCTTTTTCCTTCGTTTCTGCTCCGTTCGAGTGTGCTGCTACGGCCTTTGGAGAGGTGATGTAGCTCAAGATGCTGTGTTAATACTTTAGCCGCAGTAGATGTGAAGCTGAGGGCAATCGCAACTTACGCCACACGAAGGACATAACTGAGGAGGGATCAGCACGCGAATGTATCTGTGACTGGGCGGTACGCACTCAAAGAGATCGTCATCCGTGACACGATACTTGGAAAGCCGTTTCTCGTGAGAGACGCTATCGTAGCTCCGTCTTGACATGGAGATGAGTTAAATTGCAACCAAACGAGGATGCGCTGCAGCTCCTGAAAGATCACAGTGCTCGCGCGCAACGTTGAATACGACGAGACAGCTGGCGAGGTGCAAGAGTAAGAAGTGAAAGCAAGTATGGAAGATCGTTGTCCAGGGCACTGTGCCGCCGATCCCGGTTCGACACGCCAAGTCCTTTGACACAAGCACCAACAAACACTTTACCAGCTCATCATTTATTCAATCTGTCCTGAAGTACTTTTGTTCAAACTCTTTAACTTTAAAGGGCCCAATATCAATTGAAGAGAAGTGCCGAAACGATCTGCTGGCCCGTCCCACTGTGAGCTCAACTTAGGTTATTTGACACCCTGTAACATCGCAATCCGATGTTGTTTCAAATCACATGTAACCATGGATAGCTCGAGTTTCGTTGCGTGGGATACTCGGACCAGAGGGAGACGCACCAGTGTTTGTGTTGTAGTTCACCCGCCAAAGGAGTTGCAACGATCAGTGCGGCTGTCTATTCCATTAGTGTCGCTGTATCGGTATCTACAACTCGTCATGCCCAGTCTCTCTATCCGAACTCGACTGTTTTGGCTCAGAGCCCGACGACCCTGACTGCTGTGATGAAGTGGCCGATTTCTTGACCTTTGGCGCCTTCCTCTTCACTAGCCGTTGCAAATGTTGCTCGAGAGTCTTGGCTCGTTCCTTCATCTCCCTCGTCTGGATGGCAGGGTTTTCATTCATCGGCGTGCGCTTCTGTCTCTCAACGCCATTGTTTAGCCATACTTCGTGCTCCTTCAATGTCGCCTCAAGTGCATCCAGCTCTTCGGACGTCCATTTAGAGGGGATCTCGGCGGCGGCCTCGGTAGTGACGTTCGCGCGTGCTTCGGTGAGGAAGAGCCTTGTAGACCAATTCCACTTTTGACTGTTATTGAGGGCCTCCGGGAAGTTTTCGATCTCCTTGTACCGATGTACGATCGGCCGCTCCAGCAGCCTGAACATAGATTTAGAAATCAACACATACGCTTCAATATATACGCACTCTAGCGCCCCACGCTTCTCCCTCAGCGTAAATGTGTCAGCTGTTTCACCATCCTCGTGGAGCCAGGTGATAGTATCTGAAAGTTTGTCTGAGATAGCCTGCCTCTCAGAGGGTTTTGAGCATTTCATGAATGGCGAGTCCGGCCTATCTTCAAGGATGTCACGGAGCTTGTACAGGTACGCCTCTAAGGTATTGTGTGCTTCCTCGCGGAGAAGTTTCGACGCTTCCTTGGTATCTATCGCACGTAGTCTGAGGCCACGCAAAACGTTAGCAAAAAAAGGAAGATCTCCGAAAGAGAACCAACCTATCACGAGATGCGCGCTTTTCTGCCACTGTCATAGGAGGAAGACTGGAGAATACTACGTTGACCTCCAGAGGAATGGTGCTCATGTCCTTCTTCTCTCCGTTGGTCTTTTTCTCTTTGGTCGGCGAAGCAGTCTGTCGAGCTTCACCTTCCTGAGTCGTACCCTCCGCGCCTTGCTCCTTTAGAACTTCCTGCTCTCCTGAACCGCCGCCAAAGAGGCCCTTCAGCATGCCTACACAGGCTTGATAATTAAAACAAAAACATGCAAAAGTTTACACACCTGTAAGAGATTCGTCCTTGACTTCACCGTACGCGACTGCTTCCTTCGCGGAGACGAACCCGGACTCGGACAGGGCAACTGTGAGCTTAACGACAGGATCGATGGCCCCACGCTCGGTGAGGTTTCCCAGGGCTTCTGCGACGCCGCTGATTTCAACTTGGAGAATTTCACGCGGGAAACCACTGGGTGCATAAATGTCAGTTCATACGACTCCCTGAGGTCGAAACATTCTTACGGAGTAACTTCAGTCTTGTAGTCTAGCCAAACGGAGAAGTCCTCTTTACGCCTGAACGAGAGTGTCTTGCGGGAACCGTATTTAGAGCCTTTAGGGAAGATAAGCGAATGTATGGTCCGCAAGTCTGGAGTAGAAGCAAAGTAGGATGCTTGGATATCGTATGTTGCAATATCAGCAATTCGAATGTCTTTCGTCTTGAACTGACGTGACAGAGAGGCACCGTGGAGTGCTGCGCCTGTCGTCACGGAAGCAGATACTCAGTTCCATGCATGGGTCACAGGAGACAAAGTTCTACCTAGTACAGAGGCTTCGTCGGCGTTGACATTTTGGGCTATCCGATGCCTGGACGAGAAATATTGAGGATCTCGCTATGGTGTCAATGGATGGCACCTACTCTCCAACAGTGGCTTTGATTGCAGCCTGGACCATTGGTGTCCGTGAACTACCGCCAGTCAGAATCACAGAAGATATTTGATCCTAAGATGGTTCAACGTAGGGTAGATTGGTAGGTATCGACGACCTACCAGGTTCAGGTCAGCGCTGGCTAGAGCATCATGGATGGGTTTGGCAAAGCGGCTGCGCAAATCCGAGCACGCCCTCTCGAATTGTTCACGAGTGACCTCGGTCTTAAAATCTATATCGAAAGCGGCACTCTCCACCTATTACACGATTCTTGCATCAATGGTTGACAGATATAGTAAGCTACAGGGTACTTACCGTCGAGATTGCTTCAGTGTTAGCACTAAGAATGGCCTTTACACGGCTTGCCTCTTTCCAAAGTTTCGCCATACCACGTTTGTCTCTGCGGATGTCTCGTTTGTGTTGAGTGATAAATCTCTCGACAAGAATTTCCCTCATGCGTCTGTCGAGGTCGGTACCACTCGTTGATCGATCAAAACCAACACCGAGGACAGATATTTGCGTGTAAGATGCTTTTGTTTTTGCATCTTCGACAGTCGCAAACGAAACGAGCGTTGCCCGGGTAGAGGAAGCGCCGGCATCGTAGATGACGTGGTACTCTGGAGTTGATGGGAATGTTCGAGTCATTGCATAGTTCACCGCTACAGCTGTACCATCGTTGATCAATGTGAGCGTTCTTAAGCCAGAAATTTCCACGGCATCTACGACGGCGTCACGCTCAAACTGCGTGTAGTAAGGTGGAACGGTGAGGATGACGTCGTGGACAGGTTCCCCAGCGAGGCTCTCTGCGAGTTGCTTCACATAGGCAAGCTGCATGGCAATGAGTTCCTCCGTAGTCCATTCGGTACCATCACTTTGCTTGAATCCTACTGTTGACCGTCCGGACTCGACGATGTCGGAAGTAGATATTTGCGTGAAGTAAGAGACGGCCTTGGAACTATAAGGCGTGCCTTGAAGGAGTTTAAGAGACGTGAATGAATCTGAAGGAAAACGCGAAGCCTGGAGACACTTTGAGTGCATGTTCGGGGAAGTGGGTGCGACACGTACCAGGTTAGCGGCGTCAGATCCAAACAGTCGGTCATCCCTTTTCCAAGCGACGGATGACTGTATCTTTCTCTTGGAGTCCTTGTTCAAAAGAACGTCAAAGGGCAAGCCCGGTTTCATCAAGGAGGCTTTGATCCAGTCCGAGCCATAGTCGATGGCTAATAAGGCTGCGAAAGAGGATTCAAGCAATCCAGTGAAGAGGACGAAGAGACAAAGAGCTCTGCGTAGACAGAGACTGGGCATAATGAAGAAGAGGTATTCACCAGACTGGAGAACACAAAAACACGACAAGCATCGACACCGTCAGCGAATTTGCGCACTGAACAAACTCGAAAGGTAGACGTGGCAAGCTATTGATGACTAAGCAATTCCCCAGATAGGAATATAGCCCCTATGGAAGTCACTCGCATGTGATTTGTTACTGCTGCAGACGCCTAATTTATTGTGCAACGGTGTCGTCGCAGGGACTCCATCTTGATCCTAGCGGAGTGCGCTTCCAATGTAATTTATGCAGGTATTCCCTTGATCAGAAATAGGAAAGCTGCGTCGTTTTCGCCGTTTGACGGAAAGGAGGAACATCAATGCATCCGAGTCATTGGCACTTCACCAACGTAAGCAGCCGGCTCTGGCATCATCTTTCCATGATCTTGAACCCAACCTTTCCATTGATAAGTTCATTTCATGAATCCCGAATTGTCACGCCTCTGATGAGGAAGCATGTGACCCGGAGGATAGGTACCCTCTCTATAAGTGATCCTGAGTTATCGCGCTAATATTGCCGGCCTGTCGCACAACACCATCCCACATTTGATGTTGCTGTCACCGTGGCTGCGGTCACGTTTGGAGTGCTTGAAAGGCACCCGCGTCCGCGTTCGATTCCTCTGCTATCGCTTTCAAGTTCATGACGACTATGCCTCCACCAATAGAGTGAGTAGAGGACGATTTCCTCCAGGTAGAATGAATGACGACGAACGGATCCATTTCTATTATCGATTCTCAGGTACTGTGAGTCCTCCCGACTTTCTCATTTCCTCCACTGTTACCAACATCCCTCGCTAGGCTTGGTCGGGATATTATTCTTAATGTAAGATGCTAGTTGTCCTGGAAGACCTACCAATACCTATGACGGTGCTCAGCTCGGCCGTTGTCATGGCCATCTCTGGTGCCATGGGTCAGGCCCAGAGCAAACTGAACATACTGCTTATCGTCTTCTCCGCAATCTCGTTCTTCATAGCATGTGACCAGTTTCGGAGAGCATTCGTAACATGGGATGCAACGAGAAAGAAATTAGCGGCAGTCGAGTCTGATGTTTAACGTTCAGGATGGTGAATACCATATCTACTATTGTGAAAACGCAAAAGTACTGATATTTATACCTAACAGACTCTTTTACTCTTACATATACCAGTTTGCATTATACACGCCATACGGCAATAATCACAAAGGGCGACTGGGTATCAGCGAAATTTGAGATTGCGTGTTGCCTTTCCCTCTGGAACCTACGGTTTAACCTGCTCTCCTGCGCCAGAGTCTGCGTGGGCTTCCTGCAGATACATTGTCAGTCTCTCTAGCTGCAGAGTTGTGGGAGTGACGAGACGCAACAGAATACAGGCTCTTGTTGATGATCCAATCTCTCATGGTCGCACCACGTCCCAATGCTGAAACAATTGCAGGAGACACGAGTACGTGAGTAGGCTGCTGGCCGGAAACTCTGCCTCCCTATCTTGACAATCTCAATGATAAGCAGGGTACCACCTGGCCTGACACTCCCTTTTATAGCCTTTCTGAGCTCCCGACGGCACGGCGTCGATAACCCATCGAGTTTGACCCCCCTAGACAGAACCTGAGTCAAAGAAGGAAACTCTCGTTGTTCCGTTCAGTTAGTATGAACGACTATGATGCGGTCGAGACCCGGCAGTACTTGTCGTGAGAAGTTAAAATACCTTCTAGCTAGTCTGGCACCTAGCCACACCGTCGAATACGGTGCAAGCCAGTTTGTGCACTTGAATGCGATCTGCTATCAAAGGATTGATATCACTGCGCTCACCCCAACCAGTTTATTCCTGCCATTAGGATGCTGATAGTTACATTGTCGAATATCATTTATCTAATTGGTAATGTCCACACATAGATGAGAAATGAAGTCGTTCGATGGTCAGCGGCTCCCGCGACTCGTCCAGGGGTCTTGTTTTAGCACACATACTTTCTCAAGCTCGTGACGTTCACCTGCACTCACATAAACCACAGGATCGGTGAATATGAGTGTTTGGCCTTCCACGACAATCCCTCGACCTTTAGGCTATTGACAGTCCCAGCCCTTCGAAATCTCACTATGGCTGCAAGCCAGCCAGCACTGTATGGCACACCGCTGATTCAAAAAAGGGTCAGTATAGCGAGGCCGCCAGCCCCACCAACAGAGGACTCTGACGTTTTAGTGCTCAACTCTCGGTCAACCTTACTTGATTCATCCGTTGTTGGGGCTAAAGTGCTCTATCTCGACCTCCGGCTTTCCTTGCCAATCACAGAACCCGCCGGCATCAACATGGCATTTGCTGGGTTGAGGGAAACCATTCCACTTGATGGAGAAGACGAAAACGCCGTGCGGTATCACTGGGAACATACAATCGGTTCGCATGGAAGCGACGAGCCACCGGATGAAGGGACGATGATTGAGCGCAAAGACAAGAATGGGGAGAGCATAGAAGTTGAGACTGGGATGGGCCGTGATCCCGAAACAGGGAAGATAGGACCCTACGAGGAGGTGTGGAAGTGCGTCCAACTCGTAAACATTCCTCGGTAGTTCTACTTACCTGTTCATCCTTTCGTCGACTCATGGAGGTCGGAATGCACCCCTTTGGGCACGCCATTCGCGTTTCTCACGTCGAATGCAGACCCCAGCCAATCCACCAGATTCATGGCGGTTCTTGGCCCACATGCGATGGGCTTTTGGCAAATAACTGCTAATGAAAGATTTTCAACTACTCACCGCAATGAGCATTTCCATGCGGTGCGGTTGCGGAGCGGGGAAGGTAAACTCCCTATCTACTCTAAAGTATTCTCGACGGGATATCAGATCCTCGATGATCAACTTGGAAAGCTTGTAGAAGAGCTACTGGCGCGTGAAAGGGAAGGAAACCGACTGTGGGAACGGGGCGAAAGAGTCACATTCAGGGATAGCCGAGTCAGAGACTCGACCTGGACGGTGTGGGATGCGGGTCATGTCGACAATTAAGGCAGTGGAATGCTACTAGTTGCGCCGTCGTAAGACGCAGTCGACATAGCAGCTTGAGTCCGACTTTGTCGAATAGTGGTGATATTTTCTATGATCGAGTTCAACAAACAAGCATGAGAATAGAGATGACGAACGAAAAGTAAGCTTGAGTCCTGCTTTCCCGTGTCGCTGATGAAGCCAATGACACATACGTTGGCATCGGGGGACATGACCGAGAGCCAAAGGCAGAAGATCCTGAGCTGAGCAAGACAAAGTCGGTAGAATGGTGGCGACCGAGGCCGGCGAATAAACTATTGAGTGAGATTTGAAAGCCGACCGTTATCGATGGATTGTATGTCGGTGAGCGCACGTTGCTAATTACCGCCGAACTGTCTCGCTAATAGGCATTACAGAGGAAATACCGTGCGGCACAGGCCGGGCTAAGATCTGACGTTCTAACTCCGACCACGCCAACGGATTAGATAGACCGACGCATATAAACACCCTCGTCGCTTTTCTTCCCTTCCCCAACTTTCTTCTACCTCATCTCTCTCAGCAAACAAAATGGTGAGCGCCACCAGCGGCTGGGAAGTCATATCCCCATCACTAACGAACCTTTTCAGGTCAACGTCGGAATCAACGGGTGTGTCTCCTCGCCATTCAGGCCGCGTCACGAGTAGATCTAACACCGTGTGCGACTCTTTCCTATAGATTCGGTAGGCTATTTGTAGGATGTCAAAAGTATGTATGTCTGACGAACATCCAGGCCGTATCGGTCGTATCGTCATGCGTAATGCTCTGGAGAACCCAGCGATCAACATCGTCGCCGTCAACGAGTATGCAGTTCGCCCGACCCCCTACAAACATTTCAACTAACACCATTCTCACAGCCCCTTCATCGACCTTGCATACATGGTAGGTTACTTCGATCCTTCTTTGTGTCACGCAGCTGAGATATGTCAGGTCTACATGTTCAAATACGACTCGGTCCACCGCCGCTTTGAAGGCGACGTCTCTACTAAGGACGGCAAACTCTACATCAACGGAAAGGCGATCACCGTCTTTGGTGAGCGTGACCCTGCAAACATCAAATGGGGTGACGTCGGTGCCGAGTACATCGTTGAATCCACGGTAGGCAGTTGCAAATACCTAGCAGATGGTGTTGATTCTGATTCTATTCCACGTCAGGGTGTTTTCACTACCATCGAGAAGTGGGTGACTTTGTCGTCCGGTCCAATCTGATCACATGGATTATCTCTTCCGTCAGGGCCGCTGCTCACTTGAAAGGTGGTGCAAAGAAGGTCATCATCTCTGCACCTTCGGCAGATGCACCCATGTTCGTTTGCGGTGTCAATCTTGATGCATATGACCCCAAATACACCGTCATCTCCAACGCCTCCTGTACTACTAACTGCCTTGCCCCTCTTGCCAAGGTCGTCAACGACAAATTTGGCATCGTCGAGGGTCTCATGAGTACCATCCATGCTACCACAGCCACCCAAAAGACTGTCGACGGCCCATCCTCCAAAGACTGGCGTGGTGGACGTGCTGTTAACAACAACATCATTCTCTCCAGCACAGGCGCCGCCAAGGCTGTTGGCAAGGTCATTCCCAGCCTCAATGGCAAGCTGACGTGAGTGGGAAACCCATTTGTTACCTCTGCCCGAACTGCTATTTACTACGCTCTGATCCAGTGGTCTTTCCTTCCGTGTTCCTACCCTTGACGTTTCTGTTGTGGACTTGGTTGTTCGCCTCGCGAAACCTACCACCTACGAGCAAATCAAGACTGCTTTGAAAGAAGCTTCCGAGTCCCCTGAACTCAAGGGTATCGTTGCTTACACCGAAGATGCTGTGGTCTCCACCGACTTTGTCGGCCACCCCGCTAGCTCCATCTTCGATGCAACTGGCGGTATTATGTTGAACGATTCCTTCGTCAAGTTGATTTCGTGGTACGACAACGAATGGGGCTACTCTAGACGTGTTTGCGACCTCTTGGTATATGTTGCCAAGAAGGACGCAGAAGCTCAAGTTTGAAACAATGGCGCAGCATTGGTCAGTGTAGGATTACCAAGGAGCAGGGCTATATCACAGTTCGCATGATATGGAATGAACGAAAAGAAGTTTGGGCGTACCGGAGATTCTGGGTTGCGTTCTAGTATTATTATAGATTTTTCACTATGCAATTAACTAGCGTTGATGCCCGCGACGTTTTGTTCTCCCTGGTCGTGTGCTGCGAGCAGTTCAACTCGAGGACTGCAGTAGTATAGACATATTATTCCCACGACTCTTGATGCTCTCTCTTACTTGTTCTCGAGTCGCGCGTCCGCTGTCGCGAATAGCATCTGTCTCCGAAGACCCAGCAACAACGCGACTTGCAGAATATGCCAGACGAGGGAACACTCGAGATTTTGAGTTATTCATATCTCGTATGTCTGGTATGTTTTCATTTTTTTCTGAAGTTACTTTTCTCACTATCACATTCTCAGCGTCACCGACTGAACTTCAGCGGGATCTTCACGTCAAAGCTCACATCGTTAAAGCAACTCATCTATCCCCACCTCAAACCGCCCAACGGTTTCCGACAAGTGCGCTCGGAGTCCTGCACCAATACGAAGCCAGCGGTAATTTCGCCCCAATCCAATCGTATACCAGGGTCATCTCGGCCCTCTTCAATGTTCAAACACGCGCTTCTGTCGACCCAAGACTCGGACGCGCCGCAGCGCGAGCGCAAGCGTGGGATATATTCTCTCACATGCGCTATGTCGCCCATCCCGTGCCAGATGCGCACCTTTACGCCCTAATGATTCGGGCCTGCGGGTCGTTCTCTCGACCAGAGCCTGAACGTGCATTGGATCTTTGGATGGAGATGCAGGAAAATGGAGTCAACCCAACGAAAGGCGCTTACGAGGCTGTGATCAGAGTATGTGGTCGAGCTGGACCAGAGTGGCTGGGAGAGGGCTTGAGGCTTGCGAGGGAGATGAGCGACCGGTATTCGATAACGGGTATGAACGGGAGAGGTTTGTGGTGCGCTCTGTTGGAAGGTTGCAAGCGTGCTGGAGACCTTGAAAAAGCCAGATGGATACTTGCTGAAGCCGTGCGAGGCAGCGACAATGGCGGGAGCAACGAAGATTCGATAGTGGACGCGGAGCTGATGACTCACTTGTTCCACACCTACGCGTCGTACAAGCCGCCGTTCAGAAGAGAGACGACTCGACTTATCGATCGTAGCGCAGCGTCAACTGGAGATGCATTCACGAACGAAACCCAAGTGGAAGAAATGACGAGCCACAGCGGTCCATCCTCTCACGCATCCACTGAGCAGACACGGGGAAGCAACGCCTTGCCTGATGCTCCGGTAGAGAACGTAAAGAGCATACCTTCATTTTCCCGTCTCCCGCCGCAGACATCCTCCGATATCATCGCAGAAACGCGAGCACTTTTTGACAGGATTCTTCGGGATAAATCTCTATTCCTGGGGGAGGCACGTAGCTCCCCTGAAGATGGCTTGGTCGTTGGCAGATTTGCTCGTGTAGAGCTGTCACCCATCCTCCTAAATGCTTATTTGTCCGTATTCTACAGACACGCCAGCGTCGAGATCTCGCAAGAAGCCTTCGATTCGCTCTTCAGTAAAGGCGATACATCTAGTGCACAAATATTCCATCCCGACGAACACGCCTACACCAATGCACTCGAGAGGTGTGCGATAGCGCGCGTGGAGGACCGTCATATAGCAGCTCGATGGGCTAAGGATATCTGGCGGCGCTGGGAGGTAACAGAAGCAAACGGTCTGAAAGCTGGCAAGGTAAATGTCGGGTCGTTTGCAAGGCTGATCGAGAAGGCGCATGCTGCCATGAGAAGAGTCCTCATACTGTAGGTTATATCGCCGACCATTTATATCCCGTACTCGACTCAACATCTTTTCGTAGGTCTGGCGACATTGACGGCGCTCAGGCACTGCTGCGGTCATTCGTTTCTCGATACCCGCCCAACGCCGTACTGCAGCCAACCGACTCCTCACTCGACACATCGACCCCTATCAAGTACCCTTCCAACTCTGCGACCGTTGAACTCTTCGCCAAACCACCGGTCCTTTCTACCCGCACAGTACTCACGAACCCTGTATCTTCGACATTATTGACCGCGCGACCGTTGGTTCGGCTTACGTCGGTTGTTTCCCCAAAGGACGATCGCGTACCTCCCATTATTGCATTCAGTGACGTCGATCTGCTCCACACAAGGTTAGCTGAGCAGGGGAGGATCAAAGATATTGGATATATCAAATGGGTCTGTATGGCGTACGCCAATGCACTCAAAAAAAGAAGGGACGCGGTCCTGAAAGCTTCTCCGACGGCACACGAGGATGAGGTAGATTAGGTGTCGTAGGAGTACTATATATAGCATACTACTGATCAATTCTAGGATACTCGAGTCCGTTGTGTTTTCCCGTATACGACGTAGCCTGGAGTGTGTTAGTCAGCGACGGTACCTACCAAGTGGATGACTAAGCCTGATTGAATGAATTGATCCTATTCCACTTTTCGAGTCCTGTGTCGCTGGACAATTTGATGGCATATTTCGCAAGGCCTCAGTCATCTAACTCGGCTGTCAGGATCGTTAATCCAGCGGAACATTCAGACGACCCAAAACCTCTGCCCAAGAGGGGTATGTACAGCCCTTCTCATCCATCCTCATCCAAACCTCCTTCAACAGAATTGCCCCAGCGCCAGTGCAGGAATATACTCATTTATGGGTAATACCCTATCTCATGTCTGTTCAATTCAGCCGTTGATCCGCTGGGTCAGCTCCTGTAGGTTCCAGGATAAAGGCTGTATCTATTACCATCCCCCGGTATGGAGTTTGGCTCCGTCACTTTCACGCTAACATTCCACCCAGTCGGATAACTCCACCAATGCGTGAGTAACTCCATCTCTAAACATGACCCATGTCAACTCTCTGTAGAGCAAGTCCAGATCCTCCAACCCCTGCCACGTTGACTGCTCAGGCACTCAATGCTCCCGTCTTTGTACCCAAGACCAGTTTCAACCCTGTTTCAGCTGCGTCTCCGACCACATCTCATTCATTCTCTCCCTCGTGAGCTTCACATCAGCTATCGGTGTGCTTTCTCTGAACGTGCGACTAGTTCCTCCTCCACTCCCTACTACTCGGATCACGACGAATACGACCTATATGTGCAAGAGCAATCGACTAGTCAATTGCCTGACGAGCAGGATGTGACAAACGAATATCAGCAAATGGAGCTTCCACTTCCGTACTTATCAGATCATGTCAGTTTCTTGCCTCTGCCTCATGGATCACAGCCTTAATTCTCAATCGTTTGTAGATGAACCAGGCTGATTTCGACGACACTGTCACATCTTTGGGCAGCTTTTATCAGCCTACTCAACCACCCTATGTGCGGCAACCCGTCAGTTACACACTTGTTTCCGGGCAGGGACGATCACGCTTACTTATACTTCAATCTAGCTCGACTATCACCTCTACACTCGGCCGATTCCCGATACATTCACTCCATCGCACTTTATGTCCGACAACGTCCGCGAAGAGCTCCAAAAGCGTTCAGAGGCCACTCATTCAATCCCTTTTCCATCCTATAACCTCCCTGACGAGCTCCAGGGCTATCATTCACTCGTTCCACTCGAACAAACATCGTCTGACCGGCGGAAATTCTTCAGTTGGCTCTCAACAGTATACCGCGCGACGAGTGCCAACGATGGACTAGCTTACGCTTTGCGGCGAGTCGAGAGTCTGTTTTCTTTGGCGAAGGGGAAGAATCAAAGCCAACTGACCTGTGCAGATTTCAGACTCACGCACCCGGCCGCGTTCGGTGCGATTGAAGCTTGGTCCCGAGTTCAACATCCCAATATCGTCAGGGTTCGGGAAGCATTCACAACGCGTGCCTTCAGCGATAATTGTCTGTGTTCCGTTCCATCTGTATTTCTACTGTTTTGATGCCTGCTTAATTCATAGCTCTTGTGGTATCATATGACTACCACCCCAACTCGCAAACGTTATTCGATCTGTACCTGCGCCCCAAGCAGTCTGTGTTTCCACAGAGTAGATTCGGAGGAGCAACAAATGTTGTCATTCCCGAAGCCACACTCTGGTTATACATCATTCAAATTGCGAGTGCGATACGAGCGACCCACGAAGCAGGGTTGGCAGCTCGTGTGGTCGACCCAACAAAGATTTTGCTGACAGGAAAGAATCGGTACATTTTCAATTGCTTTCATACTCTCCCCTCTTTGTTGCTAACATCAAGTCAGCCTACGGATTAGTTCATGCGGTATCGTTGACGTACTCATGTATGACACACGGCAGGATGTTGCTCTTGTTCAACAAGATGACTTGGTAATGTTTGGGCGGTTAGTTTTCGCGTTGTGCTGTGGCAACCTTGCGGCGGTGAATACGCTGCCCAAAGCGTTGGACATGATGGAAAGGATATTTTCTGCGGATGTCAAGACATTGGCGTTGTACCTCATCTCGAAGCCTGGTTCGCACAAGGTAAGTGGGTATCCTTGTATCCATCAGGCTCGAGAGTGAAGTTCTAATGGCGGATCCCTTCGTGGATGCAGAGTATTGCGCAGGTCACGGAAATGATCGGTAAGAATCGACTGCTTCGTGAGATGGATGAGGTCCAGATGTAGGTATCTAAGTCACCTGCTGGGAACTGCGTTCTGACTTTTCTCTTGGTGATAGTGGCGTCGACAAGCTCGAGAGTGAGCTCGCCAGTGAGCTTGAGAATGGTCGTCTGGTTCGTTTGTTGTGCAAATTTGGGTTCATCAATGAGCGGCCGGAGTGCGTGCTTTGCCGTTGACGACTTGACTGGTTGCTCAATTTGATTGTTAGATTTGCTCGTGAGCCGCGGTGGTCGGAGACGGGAGACAGATATATCATCAAGTTGTTCCGCGACTACGTGTTCCACCAAGTGGACGAAAATGGAAACCCTGTCGTCAACCTGTCACACGTTCTCGCTTGCCTGAACAAGGTTGGTACCGAGGACTTTTATGCAATTGGATGCACAAAGTCATATTCGTGATAGCTCGACAGTGGAACCGACGAACGCATCATGCTGGTCTCTCGAGACGAACAAAGCTGTCTAGTTGTGAGCTACAAGGAGGTCAAGTCTTGCATTGATGCTGCTTTTAGGTGTGTCACACCCTACCAGTCTACCCGTTTGCTGACCGACGTGGTGTTTGCTTTGTGTTGCAGTGATCTGTCCAGGGACTCGCGCTGAAGACGGGATTTATGGTTAAAATAGGTAGAACTTCGAAAAAAAAAAAGACGCGAAAAATACATAAAAGTTGTTGACTCTGGATATCGACGTTGGGCGGTGTTAACTCTGTTGAGCACAGCAGTGTGAGAGTGAAAGTCGATTGATGGAGTTGCACTGCTCCCACCATTCATTTCACTGGGATCCGAATTGCCAGTCCCTTGTACTACTACCACTAGTAGATCACAGTAATGGCTTCGGCTCCCCGCCTGCCAGTCCTCCCGCTCCCCCACCCGCTCCTCCTTCTCCCCACTGCAAGGCTCACAATCCCAATTTCGAAGCCACTTGCGGACAATCTGCTCGCCATTCTCGATGACTCCGACGCTGGCCAGCCAGTTCTCGCAGCCATCCCAGTCCCAGTGCCCCTCGAGCCCACAAACGGTGATGTAGCCGCAATGCCGCTTGTCACGGCTAACACACCACTACCCACTCATGGGGTTGCCGCTCGTGTCGTCCGTCTCGTTCGTGCCCGCACCGTGGCTTCGCCCGCCACTCGTCACCCCTACCTGCTCTATCTTCACGGTTTGACCCGCATTCGCCTCCTCCACCCTCTCGACTTGGACCCCTCCACTCTCGATTATCTCCCACAGCATGCGGTCACCTACCCTCCCGCCGACACGACACCCTCTCGTGAGACCGTCGAGGCGTTCAAAGATGCTGCCCTCAGAATGCTCGACCGGCTTGCCCAGGACTCCGTCCAGGCTCAGAGGAAAGACGAGTGGCTCAAGGTCGCCTCCATGGTCGAGGAAATCTCCGAACAGCGCGCCGCATGGATGGCCGACGTCCTCGTCGCAGCTATCTCCGGACAATACGCTGACAAACTTGGTGAGTCCGTGTCCTTTTCTTTATTTTTTTCTCAACGACCAATATCACATGGTAATAACCGCTAAACCCGATTCCGTGAGATAGATTTTCTCGCAGCAACCGAGGTCGAGGACCGTCTTCGCCGCGCGACCGAGCTCTTTATTAAGCAACAGTCTATTTCTGAGGTCTCGAAGAAAATTGCCAGCGCTGTCGACGAATCACTTTCTCGCCAACAAAAGGAGTATTTCCTCCGTCAGCAACTCGCAGCGATCCAACGCGAGCTCCATAGCTTGCATAATACGACTCCTGGACAAATTGGCAGCCCTGGTGGGGCCAGTTTTGGAACGGGAAATTCGGGTAGTGAATTGGACGAGGACGAACAGGCAGATGCGGATGACCTTGCAGACCTTCGCAAGAAGATCGAAGCCCTTGACGCAGGTAGTGAGGAGAGAAAGGTTGGCGTTAGGGAGTGGAGGAGGTTGAAACGCATTCCTCAGGGTAGTGTCGAGAACGGTGTCATCAGAACATATGTGAGGCTGCTGTACGCAGGTGATCGCAGATGCTGACTCGATGTCTAGCTCGAATGGTTGACGAGTATCCCGTGGTCGTCTGCACTGACTTCTGAGACAACCGCGCAGGACACGCTCATGGATTCAGGGTTCTTGGCCAGAGCTCGGTAAGTCATCGCTCAGTGCCACATCATTTCCTCCTGTCACTGTCACTGGTGTTGCTAACAAATAAATTCGTAGCGCTCAGCTCGATGCAGATCACTACGGTCTCGAGCAGATTAAACGCCGCCTAATAGAATTCCTTGCAGTTGTTCGATTGCACGCAATTGCTGATGAAGTCACACCGTCATCCCCAATCACAGCAGCTGAAGAGCCCGTGCTTAAACTAGCCAAGGCTTCATCAGATCGGTCTAATCCCGACCGTGCACTGGTCCCTGTTTCTAATGAAAGTGGTATCTCGCGACAAAGTTTGACTCCTATGGAGCCACCTAAAGCACCGTCACCGAAGAGGAAGAAGGGTGTGAAAGGCCCGATATTATTGTAAGGGGCAATGGTTATTTGAACGTCGAGTGTTGAATCGAATTCGCTGGACCTGTAGGTTTGTTGGCCCACCTGGGACAGGAAAGACCTCACTCGGTCAGTCAATCGCAAAAGCTCTAGATCGACCTTTTCAACGGATATCCCTGGGCGGTGTGCGCGACGAGGCTGAGATTAGGTAGTTGTTTTTTCTTTCAGTTCACAAAGAATAAGTAACTCAGCTAGAACATATAGGGGACACCGAAGAACATACGTTGCATCGGGCCCCGGAATGATCGTCCAGGCGCTCCGAAAAGCTGGGAGGAGTGATCCTGTCATATTACTGTGCGTCCTTTCCGTTTTGATAACCGTCCTGGGATGTCGACCTAGCATCCTTACAAAGCGATGAAATCGACAAGGTCGGTCATAGCAACTTCCACGGCGATCCATCAGCTGCTTTGCTGGAGGTACTCGACCCCGAACAGAACCACTCATTCAATGCAAGTATAGTCGCCGCGATATTATTCGGATATCTACTGACCAAACTTCTAGGACCACTATATCAATGTCCCCGTAGATCTCAGCCAAGTGCTCTTTATTTGCACTTCAAACACGCTTGAAACGATATCTGCTCCACTGCTGGATCGATGTGAAGTTGTCGAGTTGTCGGGGTATACCTACGACGAGAAGATGCACATTGCGCGACGGTTCCTCCTACCAAAACAAATACTCGCAAATGGACTATCTCCATCCCAGCTTCAACTCACGGACGATGCCTTGCTTCATATTGCCACTCTATATACCCGCGAAGCAGGCGTGCGGAGTCTTGAGCGTGCGATCGGAGCAGTTGTCAGATTCAAAGCTGTGGAGTGGGCAGAGTACCTAGATACTGCCGAGAACCACAAGGAGTGGCACGGTGTCGTCGAGGAAAACGAGCTGGAGAAAGTTCTTGGCGTGCCGCGGTGGGACGGCGAAGAACGAGAACGGGAGGAAAAACGCGGTGTCATTTACGGGCTCGTGGTCACTGGCATGGGCGAAGGAGGGATCATGCCTGTTGAGAGCACGGCTCTTCCTGGTGCTGGGAGACTGAAGCTAACAGGTAGCTTGGGGGACGTCATCAAGGAGAGTGGTGAGATTGCCCTGAGCTGGGTGAAGTCCCATGCATTCGAACTTGGGATCACAGCGGGGCGGGGCATTGACCCTCTCAAGGTCCCAGATTCTATTGATATTCATCTTCATCTTCCTGCGGGAGCTCAGAAGAAAGATGGTCCAAGTGCAGGTATCGCGATGGTAAGGAACTTCCGCCTTAATAAGCATTTGTACTCATGTCACTCGCGGTGTTCAGACATGTGCTTTCGTATCGTTGCTCAGCGGTGCAACAGTTCCAAAGGACGTTGCAATGACAGGCGAGGTTAGTCGCGGAGCATCGCGGGTCGATGTATTATCTAATCTTTTCGGCAGATCACGCTCCGCGGGCGAGTAACACCCGTTGGCGGAATTCGGATGAAAGTCCTTGGTGCACACCGGGCACAAATTCGCAAGGTCATTCTTCCGTTCGCAAACAGAAAAGATGTCGAACACGACGTCTCCCCCGAAATACGACGTGAGATGCAATTCTGTTTCGTCCGGACGATCGACGAGGCACTCGAAGCCGCGTTCGGGCAGGGAACGCTGGGCTGGAGGAGAGAGGCCGTCTTGTTAGAGAGTAGACTGTAATTTGTTGTCCGCTTCCAAGACGCACTCTTGACATACATACTGAATACAATCAATGACGTTGTGTATCATTAAATCATCATGAATGGATGGTTCGATGGAGTGGTGTTGGACTCTGGTTGGCTCGTGATAATTAAATGCACTGCCAGGATATAGAATCACTTGGTAAGAGATACAAGGTTGATCGATGAGGACAAGTGTTGGAAACACAATGAACACTCGCTAAATCCGAGAGTTACTTGGGTGTTCGAGCAAAGAGAGGACGAAAAACTAAAATTACCAAAACCACAAGCTACCGTCTTCTATTACATGCGAATGCAAAATGGGAATGATATGCTGTGCCTCCTTCAGATGGCGATTGACGGGATGCAACACTCGGAATCCGGATTCAAGACGCGGAAACAAAGGGGTGCCAAAGTTAATTAGTTCGCTTGCAGGTGAGATATAAAGGGAGTGAATCTGAAAGCATCCAACGGGTCAAGAGATGTGCCCGTTATAACTCTATGCAGTCGCGCGTTTGATCATCTGGGTGGAAGAAGACGATCTGAGAGGGTGGTGGGGTTTTTATGAATGTAAACCGATCTCACCTCACGGGCCCAACGCATGGTCTTTTTCGTTTCTTGTGGCATACCGCGCTTGTTCCGTAGGTCTGATGCTATCCATTCGGAAAGCAAAAGTTGTTTGAGCTGACCGTTGGGGAAGCAGTCCGCGAGGTCACCCAAGAGGCCGAAACACAACTTGACAGTAGTTTCTGACCGGTCATCATCAGCCAGGCATCGTTGAATGAGCTCTAGGATATTCGACGAGTGAGGAAGTAACAATTGAACTGGAGAAGATGTCGGTGAGCCAAGGAGGAACATACAAAGTGGCGGCATACCCTTGTCAGTGTTCTTGAAGCCAGTAACAACTCCCGTATAAGCTTCCAAAATCCCCTCGCGCAGTTGAGTCACGTAATCAACTAGGTCAAAATCAAGCTATCAAGCCATGGAGTAAGTACACAATCAAGAATACGAAGCAGCAAAACGTACAGGATTAGGTTGAAGAGCACCAGCCTGCCTCAGCACACCCATCGTGGTGTCAACATAGGGCTCGAAAGCAACACTAATCGCGAGTGCAATATCACCAAAGCACGACAGTATAGAGATCTTGACGTTGCGATTCAGAACTTCGCTCTGGAGATTCTCCAGTAGGACATTCATGAATGCGCCGGCATATTGTGCGCTCTGATCAGCTAATGCGCGTGAGATATCACCAATAATGCCGACGGCAACCATGCACAATTGGGTATCTTCGTGCGACTTGAGAGCGGTGTATAGGTATGGCAGAAACGCCTGGATATACGGCGAAAAGCCTCCCTCGAGAGCTGCAGTGAAAAACAGTATTAAGAAACTACCCAGTGTGAAGAACAGATGGTGCTTGCCAGACGCTAGTGACCCAACAACCAAGAACGCGTCTTCGAGAACAGTCGATGTTTTTCCAGCTGCCCGGATGAGTTCGAGAATGATAGTCATGATGCGATCTGCCATGGGTTGAATACCATCATTCAGTCGGCGAACGACACTCTATAAACCTATCAGTTAAAACCCTATATAATAGTGGCAAGAGATGGCTCACAATCACAACACTACACAGGTTACTTTGCAGTTCATTCCAGTTGTTGCGGTCATCGACACCAACAATTTGGTTCTGTGACAACCAATAAGACCATCGTAGAGACAGAAACAATACCACAAACCTGCATCCCCAGTAATTGCTCCATACGAACGAGAATGGTGATCAAAGTGTTTTGAACGACTGGGATAACATCAGCACTCGCATGGGTGACATAGGAGGTAATAGCCTCGTAGGCGGAAGTTCGGAAATTGGCCTCGTTAGTTGTCCTAAAAGTGATCATAAGGGCCCGGAATACTGTCTCAGCCCGAGAGCACTCACGTCTCTGTGACACGAAGGAGGGCATTAACAATGCCCTCGTAATATGGTGACAGGTGGCCGGTTTGCGACGACTCATTTTCCTCCTCGAGATATCCAAGTTGATCGGCAAGGTTCATCAAAGCCCAACAACAGTTGGTCACAATCCGGGGGTTATCCTGCAGGCCAGTCACAAGTGCAGATACCAAAGGATGGAGGTGAACATCGGGTTTGATTGTGATGATCAACAAATCACAGATGCGTCCGAGCGTCCATGCAGTCGTGTCTTTGACGTGTATATTGGAATCATTCATCATTCCGATCAAAAGAGGGAGAGCCTGGTTCACAAGGGGCATGAGTACGGTGGGATCGGGACCGTCGAGGATTGAACCAAAAGTCATGACAGCAGCTTCGCGTTGATGCCAATCTTGCGACTTGATATGAGCCTCAATGAAGGGAATAACGGCTGGGACAATGGGATCCGCAACTGCCTGTGCCATGAAGCTCAAGCATGTGCCTGCAGACATGGAAATATTCCACTCGTCCTCGTCGGCGTCTTCTTCCTGACGCGTAAGAAGGGACAAAAGCACAGGAATCACTTCAGGTAACGCAACCTTTGCGAAAAATTTCGACTCGACCTCTGGCGGCTCGCCGTAGTCAGCAGCCTGAGAAATGAAATGAACGACGAAACCCAGAACAAGAAAACACGATTACCTCCCGTGCTTCGTGAGCTAGCTCGATTTCTTCTTCGCAAACAGTTGTCCAGAACTCGACGGCCTGCAATGCTACGCGGTCATCACTATGTTTCATGCCCATGACTGTCAGCTGGAAGTAAAGGGTCGGAACAAGGAAGCTGGAGTATTTGATGACCACACACCCCAAATAATGCTTGTTCCATATAGAACGCCATCTTGTCATAATAAAGGGCCATTATCTTCACTAGACATTCGAATGCACCAACTTGAACAGCCACTGCAGGATTCTGGGTAGCTTCACACACGACTTGCATTATGTAGTTACGCTCGCCCTGTCAAACTCTTCAGCGATACACAGATGATGTATTTCACATGACACACCTCACGCTCAAAGTTCTCACGGACGAACTCAAGAGAGTTGTACAGCGCATGCACGGCAGCCAATTGAACATCTGAGGAGGGCTCATCCTTGCGAGCCCCATGGATAACAGCAGTCAGGATCTCGTTTGATCGCAGACTCAATATCTCGGGTTTCTGGAGGAACGGTGAGACGATAAGCAGTTATTAGTTGAATGACGCACAATCGACTCGCAGATGTAGCCGATGGTCTGCAGCGTAGCGATCTTGAGATTTGCGTTGGTAGAGTTGTTCACAAAGCCGAGAAGTAACTCGATAAGATCCGGCCATTGATCGTGTGGAAGTTCTACTGCTGCAATCGCGGAAACCACCTGAGCCGCGAAAGAGCCTGCTTTAGCGATGGGGGAAGCAAGAGTGACAAGCGTTTCTTGCTTGATCTTGTTCTTGGCAACAGCGTCGAACGCTAACCATCTGTTTGCGGACTCGGCTTGCCTTGCGGCCTCCTGGATAACGGATGTAAAGACACTTTCAGGGAAGGGCGACGACGCGTTTACGTACACGAGCAGACAATGCGTTTTTGAGAGCGAGAGCTGCAGCATTGCGGATGTGTAGTTGTGAATTCTCATTGGCGAGCTCCGCGGAGAGCATGGCCATGTACGCAGGCTGGATTGGCGAGTCAATGGGAGGCCCTATAGTACGAGTGGAGACATACGTAGTTCTCTCTCGAAGCATTCTCGAGTTGCTGGGTAGCATTTTGACGCGTATTCGCGTCTGTTAATCAAGGAGAAGGTGAGTATGTCGACTTGCTCGCTGTCTAGTGCATGGAAACGAGTGGCGTACCGGGAGATAGGGTATTTGCTAGGAGTTCGCTGGCGTTCATGATCAAGACTTGATGGTGCGTAGGAGTCGTCGTCGATGAGCGGGTAGACGGAAATGTCTGTAGTCAAAGGCGGTGGGAGCGTACGTCTGATTTGATCTTTTTTTTTGGGTGCTGTTCGTTGTTTTTTTCGTTGATGAGCTTTCTTGGTGGGCTGAGGGAGGGCAGGACAAGTCGCGCGGCAAGCGGCTGTTCAAAAATTATCATCTCGAGTGGCCCCTGCCCCAGCCTGCAACGACCACGACCTCTCCTACGCCGCATTACACGTCAATCCACACCAAATCGTAGGTAATTCGCATATCCCTGATCCGATTCTTGTAGGTAATCCAAACACCCACAGCTCCTCGTTGACCCTTTGATCCATGGCAGATCGGGTTAGTGCTGCTTTTCCTGCGTCCAATCGCTCCCTGATCACTCACTCCTTCCCAGGCTCGTGGTGCTGCACGAGGTGGTCGTGGTGTTTCTGCCATCCGAGGTACAAGACCGCCTCCACCTAACGCCGAAGCAAAGTAAGCGTTCCACCAGTCACTGGCCATTCATGTTGATGAGACTCAAGTAAGAGCAAGCGTGAAGCCATCCTTGATCTTTCAAAGTATGTGAACGAGAGGATACGCGTCAAGTTTACCGGTGGTCGTGAGGGTACGCTTACTACATCGTCCTTCCTATGATGCGCACTGACCCTCCCCTGATAGTCACTGGCATATTGAAGGGATATGATCAATTACTCAACCTTGTGCTTGACGAGGTCGAAGAGGAACTCCAAGGTATCTAAATTTCCGTTCCGATCCTCGCGATCTGATGTTCTCTGTTACGTCGCCAATCAGAACCCGAACCTCATATACGTATGCTGGGGTTAGTTGTCCTTCGCGGACCAACCATCACGCTATTGAGCCCCGTTGATGGCTCTGAAGAAATTGCAAATCCTTTCATCGCACAAGAATAATGGTGTCTCACTCTCTTCCTGTCTTATCTCTTTCCGATCGTCAAGTCCAGACCCAAAAGTGAGAGTAGTAATGTACCTACATTGCGCCTGCTGGGGTAGCAACAACGATTCCAGCCACGTTTTTGAATCCTGTCACTTCACTGTAGCAGAGTAATTACATGAAGCCGTTTCGAGCACAAAGGGTAGTAAAAGCTACAGCGCACATAACATCGTAACAAGGACTCCCTTCAAGCTTGAGCATGTTGTAGCTTCTTGACTCACAGCATGCCAACGAATAACACACTGTATCTCGTGGAGAGGAATGGCAATTTCAAGCGCTCGATCATCTAGTACCAGGAGGAGCGACTACAAGCCAGTTTGGGTCATCGGAGTGGCGTTACACTTCGCTGTGATCCTGCAAGGTTCACAGACCCGGGGGCGGAAGGTATCGTGCGCGGCTGCCTCAGATTCATGGATGACTTCAACCCTGGCTGACTTCCTAATTTGACAGGTATTTGGATTGGCAGTTGAGGCGACGAGTAACGCGGGGACTCCTCGTGTGTCGTCGGCGAAGATGGTGATATAGAGGTCGAGGATGGCGTAGAGGAATAGTTAACGTATGAAGTTGGGTAGGGATAAGGGGCCAAGTGCATGTTCATCTCCATACTTCCTGGTATTTGGAGGATGTTCGCTCTCAAGGGGGATTGGGAAGGTGACCTCGACTTCATTCTTCCACTTGAGATATTGAGGTGACGCTGGGCAAGCTGTGCAAAGGAGGGAGAAGACGAAGACGATTGAGAGTTGGATCTCGAAAAGTGGTCGGGATGGGGTGTGGACGTGACAACCGACGGGGTATGCCTATGTGGAAAGGACATGTGCGAGTACGCCAACAATGGTGAACCTGCCGCCTCGGTCATCGATGATTTTCCGTCGCCGGAGAAGTCACGGTCAGATAGGTGTATGGCCGATAAATCATGCTCGAGAGATGGAGGTACACTCTCCCCAAGCTCGTTTGTGCGAAGATGATATGATGACATAGATGACAATTGAGATCCAGATGTAGGGTATGTACTGAGTGTGACATTGACAGTGTGTTCTTGCGTGTTGGGAAATGGTTGCGAGATGCGGGATCGCGTCGCAGTAGTTTCATAGAATACGGTAGATGTGTCAGCGGCCTGGGGAGGAATTTGAACATGAAGATGATGTGAACGCGTGGATGGTGAAGTTTGAAAGAGAACAGGAGAAGGGAATGTGACCGATGGCCATGAGAAACGATTAGTCGTTTTGCGGCTCGGAGGTCCAGACTGGGAACGCTGCATAAGATCGGCTTTCTGTGAAATCATCTCGGCTTCCTGGTCGGTAATGGTACGAATAGTTCGGTCATTTGGCGGGTTTGCGGACCTCGATATCAACCTGCCTCTAGAGCTACAATGTTGAGTAACCATCGTCACCGGTATAGAATGGGGTTCGCCCAAGGACCCCTCGTTAAAGGATCGGGTAGATTGATGGTCGTCAGATCTAGCAGCTTCGGAGCGACTCTCCTCGTCGTTCAGAATCTCAAGGCTATCAGCTGATGCAGTTGATGCAGCACACTCTCTGGCGAAAGTCGAAGCTGTCGCCAGCGCAATGCCCTGATCAAGCTGGTCCTGGAACATTGCGTGATGTTCAGGGGACGCTTCGGGAGGAGGAGGGCTAGTCCATTGGCTTCGCTTAGGAGCCATGTGTTCGGGCATGCGGTGCTCTGCAGTAGTTCGTCTTCCGGGCTCAAAGATCACCGGTTTAGGAGAATGACGCTCTGAGGACACACCCCTTGATTGCATTGGAGTGGTGCCAGCGCTGAAGGAACCCTGTGGCGGAAGTGACAGGCGGGGAGGCACGAAAAGTGAAGGGGGCGGAGCCGGAGCCGCGCTACCAGCCTTCTCCTCGCAGAGCTGGGACAGCGCCAGAATTGCACGCGGCCGCATTGCCAGAATCCGAGACGCACGCATAAATTCGCCCCGTATCTGTTAGGTCAGGTAAACATGATTCTGCTAGGGGTTGAGACCTGCAGCTACCTGGTATAATCCTTCTTTGGTAACGCATCGCGCGACATTGAAATCAGTCTCGAAAGGATCCTGAATAGGAATGGATACATTACATGGAGCGATAACGACTGACGACTCACCTCTATGCAAAAACGGTTTCGTTCCCTCGCATCGTTGAACTTCGAATTCGAAAGCTGATATGAACAGTAAGCACCCGAAGGCTTAGCGAGGTCGCTCTAACATACGTCATTTTGCCATCCTTTGCTTTCCTTCTTGAGCAATCCAGCACGTATTGAAGCAACACCAGTATTGTATGAGAAATCACGAGAATAGTAACGGAAAAAATCAATTAGGCTACACGACAAATGATCAGGCCCATTTGATATCATGAGGGGTGTGAACTTACAGTTCAGCAACACTTTCTGTATTAGATGATTGCCAACGTTGGCATAGGAGTTCGATATCATCGAAGAACCTAAAGATAGAGATTATATCAAGTTCACTAGTGAGAAGTAATTGTGCTCTAACCATGTATTGTAACCACCGATATGCGTCTCCTCCTATATAAGATGAGCATGTGAATCAAGTCAATGCTCAATACTAACCTGGGAGATCGGGCGCAATGGGGGCATCTGCTGAAGATTTGGAAGTACGGGAGGGTTCTTGACATGAACAAGGAAATATATGACTAGGAGAACATAGCCATAGGACGACAGTGTCCCTTGGTATGGTGAGTTGATTTTTCTGGGTCGAGAGTGGATGAGACAAAGAAATCAAACATCTTAACAAGCATGAACACCAACCTCCGCTTGCTCCAAACTTTGACTATATTTTCTCATTGAGCATGTGGCGTGAAAAGGCGGCGCAAAGTGACTTACGGAAGAGGACAAGCGTGCGGACACGAGTCGGGTCAATCATGGCATAACACATCAGCAAGCGTGTGTTTTCTAGTGCCAGCCTGTTCTCAAAACCAATATCACACGCAATACCTGAAGGCAGCCCTGGCGAAGGGTCTAAGGATAGCTTAACGATCGGAATGCGCGCGTGGGGCAAAGGCTTGACATGAAATTTGGTTTCTAGCGTTTGTCGATGAACACGCGGATTGAGTAGTGACTACAGAAACGAAGACAAACCACGTTCGAGGAGATCACCAAGCATAGTGACAAGGTCGGAAGCGGAGAGGCGCTCATCCGAATCGATGAGGCAACAGAGGTCCATATCTTTCAAGGGGATCAACGCTGTTTGTGGTGGTGGAAAGCATGGTACTGACCTGAATTACGAAGACTGAAGCCGCTTGCGGTGCTTCCGAAGGACAGAAGACGGCTGCCAGGTTCTATAGTACGGATTAAGCGTTCGAGTAGTTTCCTGACGTCCTCCTTGACTGCCATCTCTTCTGCAGTTGGGAGGAGTTGTATAACGAAATCAAATAGTGCTTGAGAGAGCTCGACGATGAAGAAACGGTGTTTAGAAGCATGCCTACTACGCTGGTTCTGGGTGTGGACGTAGGGCAGCGACTGGACAATGGAGGGAGCAGCAATCAGTGCGGCCTGCGCCATACGTGCGGGATGTTGCTACCCGGGGTGAACCTACGGTGTCCGAGAGTTACAGACGGCGGCCCTGCGGGTCCTTCGAGGATGAGCAAGTTTATGACGGTGACCGCAGGAGGATGGGAACGGAATCCGCGACGATCACCTTCGCTGTGTGAGGCTGAATTGAACGCTGGGTGATGGTACCCAGGCGGACTACCCGATTCGGAAGCCATTGTTAATTATTGAAGTACAAAGTGACTACCACTGCCAGTCTATTATGTCTACCACTGCGTGCCCAACTCGTTCACGTCTCAAGGCCAGGCGGAGCACGGAACGACGCGCTGTTCCCGACAGGCTGCACTGGAGGTGGTGTGTCGTGTGGACGAAACTCACTCATGGCAAGAGACACATGACCAAGCCTTTTCCGAGCTTCCAAAGCGGGGATCGAAGAGCGTGTGGATGAAGAGATATTTGCAGCGTCATACAGAACTGTTTGATAGGACGTATACAAGCAAGAGGTGGGAGATTTAACGCTAGTCGTCCAGAGGCAGAAGGATGGAGTTGCGAAGCTGTGTATACTCACAGAGGGTACAGAAAGGTTAGGAGTCGTGGAATTAAGTACAATATAGCCAAGTCAGCGGGCAGACGATTTAGCTTTGGTAAGAACTGCAACAAGTTGAAATCAGCATATAGCAACGCATTCAAGGAAAGCTGACGAACTTGTCTCGTAGCTGACTTCAGAAGAGTCTGTACCCTGGATCTCTACTGTGATACCATCGAGCTTTCGCCTGAGAGCATCTCGTGAGGACGCGAACACCATCTTGGCTTTAACTTTGGCGTCGTCTGGGGACCTGATCAAATCCCGTGGCACAGCATGGATGAGGGTCAGCGAACAATTACATTGAACAGACGCCACTGACCAGGAGATGAAGCATAGTTTGTTCCTCTTTCCATCCTTCTCGAATTCGAAATCGTAGACTGCCCACCTGCACTGATCCGCTGGCAGGGCGTTTAAAAAATTGTCGTAGTCAGATTCTTCGGAGCTCTTCTCGACGATGACCTCTGTGAGGTCCTTGTTGAGGTTGAAGATGATGTACTTGAGCTTCTTGCCCAATTTGAGCTCTCGGAAGATTGTGAGGCAACTGTCTGACACCTGAACACCAGAAGCCTGCAAATCTCTTAGAATTTAATCGTCATACTCGTCGTGAACGATGTCGGGCTCACCATGATAAACTGATAGATAGAGACTGGTTGCGATACCAATCGCGATCAAGACTATGCTATGTATGAAAACGGAAACAGCCAAAGCTCCGACCTAACTTTGCTTGCGTAAGCCAGGCGCACCTAGCTCCCAAGTCAAGTCTACGCTCTGCTCACGACCGTCATGTCGTCCCTCTCCAAGGACGCCGACGCGTTCAAGCGGGTGCTACAGCGCCAGGACTACGCTTCCTGGCACTCGCAACCCGCAGCCAATGTTAATACACAGCTGGTATATGCCGTCGACTATCTCAAAGTGATTCAAGTATTCATCTGCGTGACAGCGAGGCTGACCCCATATTCAGTCCACTCCAAATCCAATGAGGTTGCAGGACATTGCGATCGTGACGAACTCACCTTTAGATACCGATGTAATCCTTCTGGAGAAATTCAAGTCGCATGACCGCATACAATACGACCCAAAAACGGATCTTTATTCCTACCGTGTAGGTCCCGCAAGTAGCTGCAGCACATGAGGGCTGAACCGTCTGAAGCACGACTTTAACTTTCGCAACAAAGCCGCACTTCTAACAGAAATACAACGCCAAACTCGGAAAGGTGGCGGCATACCTGTCCGCGCGCTGAAAGAGTCCTGGAAGGAAGCGCCACAGGCGATCGAAGAGCTTGAAAAGGAGGGTGAAGTCCTCGTTACCCGCACTGTCAAGGATGGACAATTGAGAATGGTGTTTTGGAACGAAATCAAACCCGATGAAGAGAGCGGAGGAAAACCGGTCGAGAAGGGTAAGCTATCATAAATTCATCATGTGAGGCAGCTAATACATGTACGATTCAGAATTTCTTGATCTGTGGCATCAGCTTAAAGTGCCGAACGACATTGATTTACTCAAAGCACTTGCATCAGGTATGTACTCACCCATCTCGCGTGGATGGCGCCTGTAGCTGTGCAGAGGGGTTGCAGGCTACCGCGGCAGAAGCCCCTATACCCAAGGCACCTTCAACTACCAAGAAAAAAGGGAAGCGTTCTGTCCCTCGGCAAAGACAGGTCAAGATCACGAACGTTCATTTGAGGGGGGAAATAGATTTATCCCGGGATTATCAATCCACCAGCAAATGACACTGGCCTTTTAGCACGTTCTTCGTACTACCTATGTAGCTTCATTGTTCTCACTGTTTGTGTAGAACATCAGTTTCAGGTCCAACATAGCTTGTCGGATAGTGATCATATGGGCATCGTCTCGATCCAAAAAGAAATTTCGAGCAAGGGCTGCGAACATATCTTGGTAGGTAATTGATCACAGCGTCTCTTCTACTTTCAGTAGCACCTTCTTCCCGTATTTCCCACTGGCCAAGCGAGAAATCGCGGTGCGTATTTTCTCTCTGGCATCCGAATCCGACTCTTGACCCTCGATAACCAGAATCTCGTGTTCTGGGCTGTCGAGCTATGCGATGATCAGCTAACGAACTTGCCCGTCAATGGAATATAACACTTGCCCTTCCTTCCCGTATAAGCCCAGTAAGATTGTGCATCATCTGAAGGCGTTCGTCAAGACTTTTCTGATCATACCATCGTGTCTGCCAAAACCCGTGACACGTCAAGTTCCTGAAAATGAAAAGCGACGTTGGCAATGACAAGGGATCTTTCGACATGGCTCCGTATGATACTAGATGTGAGCTTTCACCAAGTAAACGTGCCATCAGAGTTGTAGTTTTTCCACCGACGCAGTTAAGGCCCAGTTTGACGTTCTAAGAGAATCTTAAAACAGGGATCCACACAAAATAAAGATGATCCTACTTTGCCTTGTATCCAAGATGAGAAGGTAGCTTTGAAAGCCCTATCCGACAGTTCATCGTAAGTCGCAACATGAGTTGCTCCCAAGGCTCTCAAATGCGATTTGAGGGATTCCACATTGTCCCTTCCCATCATTTCAGTTGTGATACCAAAACATAGACCGAACTTCTAACCTATCGCGGATGAAGTTGATGGTTTTGAATCCCTTGGAGGCAGCTATCTGAATAACTGCTTGCCCAACCTGCGTCCATCATCAGCACTCGCAGTGACACGAACATGCAAGACACGCGTACGGCGCTATTTGCTCCGTTTTGTACCACCCAATCACCTTCTTTCAGCTGAACAAAGTCATGAAGCATATTATAAGCGGTGGGCGGATTAACCTAAGATGCAATCATCAGTTTGGTTTGGCTAGGTCAACGAATACACGTACTGTGAGAGTTGCAGCTTGCACTGCGTTCAAACCTGAGGAATCTACCTTGAGTACGTCCTCGACGCGGACATTCCTACTCGATACCCAGGTTCCCAATTGCGGCCTTGTCATGACCACCCAATCCCTCTCCTTTAGATTTGTGACGCCATCCCCAACGGAAAGGACCTCCGCCACTCCCTCGTTCCCAGCGACAAAGACTGCACGAGTATCAGACGACAAGTCCGTACTTGTAGAAGGCCGCGTTGGATAGACTCCTTCGATGACGTTGATATCAGCGGGGTTGATGGGGGAAAGCAGAAAACGGACGTTCGCGGTTCGTGGTGCTGGGGGAGGGAGATCTGGGAAACTGACTGCGGAAAGAACAGAGGACGGGTCGCCATTTTTACTGTACGCTATGGCTCTCTGACCTAGATGAACAGTTGAAGTTCGGAATGCGCGTACGACGGAACTGACCGCGACCTTGCTGCCATGATTGCGGAGACTCCACAAACGGAGCACACTGCAGGTGGCAGTTCGGTTCATCGTGGTAAGACTAGCCGACCAAGTATGGAGAGAACATTGCAAGTCGTAGCTAGTCATTTATGATACATACTTGGATGGTAAATAAGTATTCAACTGCGAGCAATTGAGATCGTAGTAGATACATTAATACGGCACCAAATGCCACAACCAGAAGAACCTAGGCATACAACCTATGCATCGTACGGAAGGGAGAGGGGTATCATAGATATAAGGTGAACATGCATCATATATGCAAAACGGGGTGATGGTGGTGCAGTGCATAACACAGGTTGGTAATATCCGGTTGTCAGCAAAAGAGCTAATCACTGGAAAGCAAAACCGATAATGTGATGTCCAAGGCAAGTAAATATCGTGAAGGAAGATTGAGCTATAAACCCGGTATAGGGGATAAATATTGGAGTCATTACCCGCCTGGCGGTAAGCGTTATGCCGGAACCATCGTTCTTCTCGGGTTTTTCGAGGGCACAGGGGTGGAGGCATTTTCTTTCTCGTCTGCTTCACTTGGCGTGGATGTGATACTGACTCTTCGACTGGAGAGCTTGGTCTTGGATTCCACACTCGAACTGGATGCTCGGCGCAATGCACTAGTGACGGGTGGTCTAGTATTCGCAGACCTCCCTAGGGCAGAGGGAACTCTCGGGGGAATAGGTGACGAAGTCCGCGTACCAACAGTGGAAGTTCGCAAGATTTTCGAAGGTAGTCCTGCATTTCCCGCCGGTTTTCCAGCTGTAGATAGAGGTGCGCTTGTTCGACCAGGAGTCGGACCTACAGTGGCCCGTGCTCCGTGTTTGCGTTTTACCTGGAGTGACGAAGAGGGCAAAGGTGAATTTCTCTGACTCTCAGTCTCTGGGGATTAATACGCACCAGTTCAAGTTCTTGCTGCTTCGATTCCAACGCGATGTTAAGGCCATCAATATCCTCCTTGTCTTGATCGAGTTGTTTATTCAGCTGGACAATTGTGACCTCCATAACTGCGCTATCTTTTTGCAGTTGCTGGATATGGGCGCGCAGCGCAGAAATTTCCGATGAGAAGTTGTCCCGCTCCGTCTCGACATCAGCCTTCACCCGCTCTAACTGCGAGACCTGATCATGTAGCTGGTGTTGAGCTTCCCTGTTGACCTCATTCGTGACGTTGAGTTCCTCTTTATGCCTGAGAACATCGGCCTCTGCTTTCTCCATTGCCTGTGATAGACCATTGCGCTCCGCCTCAACGTCGCTCTTCTCCCGTTCCAGCTGGGAGATCTGGTCGTGCAGGCGGCGCAGAGCTTCCCTACTCGCCTCGTTCGAGGCATCGAGTTCCTCTTTCAGCTTGACAACTTCGACATCTGCTTTCTCCCTCGCCTGTGATAAAGTATTATATTCCACGTCGATATCGTTCTTCTCGCGTTCCAGTTGCGAGATTTGGTCATGCAGCCTGCGCATAGCTTCCCTATTCGTTTCGTCTGCGGTATCGAGTCCTTCTTGCAACTTGAGAGCCTCAGCTTCTGCTTTCTCCCTTGCCTGCGCTAAGGTATCACGCTCGGCCTGGAGATCGCTCTTCTCTTGTTCTAGCTGCGAGATCTGGCCATGTAGCTGTCGCAACGCTTCGACGCTTGCCTCGTCTGTGACGCTGAGTTCTCCTCGAAGCTTCGCAATCTCTGCCTCCGCTTTCTCCACCGCTTGTGCCAAGATATTACGCTCCCGCTTGACGTCGCTCTTCTCGCGTTCGAGCTGCGAAATTTGGTGATGCAGCTGGCGTACTGCTTCCCCGCCAGCCTCGTCTATGGTGCCGAGTTTTTCTTTGAGTCTGGTGATTTCGGCTTCCGTGTTCTCTACCGTCTGCACCAAGGAGTTGCGCTCAGCGTCGACGTCGTTCTTCTCCCGTTCGAGCTGTGAAATCTGTCGATGTAGCTGACGTAGAGCTTCTCCGCTGGCTTCGTCCATGATGCTCCTCTCCATACTCTCCTGACGGCTATTGTCTACTTCCTCCTCCAGGTGACGACACATCTTCTCCATGTCTGCAGCCTTCTTCTTCCAAGAACGGACTACGCTCTTGCGTTTGTCGTTCTCCTTCTCCGAGGCCTCGAGACGGATCGTCAGAGCCTCGACCAGTTCATCACGGGCGCTGAGATCGATCTCGAACTGAGCGCACAACTCTTGTTGCAGTGCGAGCTGCGTGCGGAGGGACCAGATGAGATCCTCCTCACGGGAGGCGGTGCGTGAATGTACGCCGGGTGGAGGGGTTGGGGGCGCTTGATGTGTGTAATACGTGGTGGCATTCGCACAAAAAGGGTCGGGTGGAGGACGGCGTGCGGTTGATTGAGCATCGGAGTGATCTGGGTCACCGTCATGTCCCTCCCGTGGTCTGAGGGCGCTGCTTATTTTTGACCACATGGAAGTGGTCGAACCTTGAGCTTGAGCGCTTGAGCTTTAAACCTCCGTTTGATACCTTGTCGCTTGGACGAACAGAAAGTAGATACAGACGAGAATCCAGGACCACTCATTGGCGCAGTCACGTGAAGAATGAACTTGACGCGTCGAATCACGTGCATAGATATCTTCGCAAAAGTACTTGCACCTGGCACCGGGCCAGATTTTCCGAACATTTTTCAAGCCCTCGGTACAGTCACATACACTCTACTAACTCGTTTGAATAACCGTACACCTCCACCAGTTGTAACAATGTTGTTCCAAGTTACTTATTCCTTTAAAGCTTAGGAGCCTCGACAAACGAAACACCCTAACACGAGTTGAGTGGGAGATCTAGAATGGGACAGATGCAACCCACCTTCTCAATGCTGACCGCAAGCTCTGGAAGTGCAGCTGCGACAAGGGCCTTCTCTGCATCTAAAATATTGCCAAGACCCTTGATCTTCTCCACACCGTTTGGCTACAACAAAGTCAGGTCAGGTGGTCAATTAAAGGGCAGCAAGCGTACCCCAAGTTCGACGGGTGCAGAGAAATATTCTATATCTTTACCGAGCTCCCCCTTGAGAGCCTCACCGCCAACTTTATCCGCAGCGAGGTTAACGAAGGTCGGCACAATGATGCCCTTCTCGCCCTTCAGGGCACGGATAACCTTGCCCGCGAATTCCGCGCCAGCATAGGCCATTGAAAGAGTAGCTGAACCAGTACCATCTTTAGCCTTAACGACTTCATCACCCCCAAACTGGATGCGGTTAATTAGGGTGTCAATGGTGGACTTCTCGAGGCTGGAAGGAAGAGGATGCGAGGACTGCGAAAGGAGAGGAACGATCTGTTATTTGTCCTCGTGAGTAACCGGGCAATCTGGTTGAGAGTTTTGGTACTGACAGTGACGCCACTGTGACCGCCGACGACAGGTACGGTGATAGAAGAAGCCAAAGAGCGGTCTCCTAAGATCTCCGACACAAATGTCGATGCACGAACGACGTCCAGTGTCGTAACACCGAAGATCCTAAGGTTGGGGTTAAAAATATTCAAAACAATGTATGGTCGAACACTACCTCCTGGGGTCAAAGATTCCGTGTTTCTTGAAAACCTCAGCA
>JBBPSC010000055.1:0-36973 GCA_038093395.1 Baorangia bicolor
TCGCTTTACGGGCTTTGCCACTGGTTGGGAAGAGCTCCGATCCTGTGATTCATTGGGACTGGATTATAAGGATGCACATTGACTCGACGCACGAACGAGACACTGAGCGAGCAACTACAAGGATATACTTTGAGCGAACTGTAGACGGATGCACAGGGATTTAAATACGGACATTCCATGTCATGACCCTGACCGTCTGGGTATGAAGTTGGTCTGGCGGCTGGAGTGGTATCCATGGTCTCGAGAGGAAGAGGTCTCTGGGTTTGGGCTGTTTTTCTTGCCAAAGTTTCTTTTCCAGACGTTTGAGACGTTTTTCTTCTGCCCGGGCGACCTGTTCTGGCGTAGGCTCATATCCCATGTTGAACGCGGAGAGGATGATGTAATCGCGGGCCGACCAGAGAGACACCAAACCCACGGCGCACTCGTTGGAAAGTTGCCAGCACATGTTCAAGCTGTTCTCGACAGTGTGCCTTTCGACGACGACCGCCCTTCGTCGCACAAACAATTTCTGCGCGATCAGCTTGCGCCCTTTCCCCCGTAGCACCAGCCATCATCATCGCCCAAGTATTCTCCTGCCCACTCGGTCAAGGTCTCTCGCTTCCATGGCTCCATTTCAAGACCGCTCGGCGATCTCAGATGACGCCTTCACGTCTTTTGGCAATTTTGACCTTGTCCAGCGTGTCCAACTAGATTATACTGATGTGGTCATCTCAAAATGGCGGAGCCGTGTTAGCGGCTTGACCCTTGTTCATCTAGATTATGAAGGTGTGTACCTCAGTCTAACCTTCTCATACACCTCTAAACACCTCCAGCTCCACTCATTAATGGATATTTTGTTGTTGCAACTGAGAGTAAGCTCCTTCCATCCTGTCGTAGTTGTTCCTGCTCACCCTCTCAGTCTTCAATGACAGTGGTTGTCCTCACACCCTAGAACAGTGAGTTGTTTGATACACTTTTCGTATCCCTCTTTCTGAGGCTGATCCGCCAGCCTGGTCTTCATGGGTTCGGAGAAGTACCCGTATAAAGGCATCATAGACCATCTCGCTAACCGTGGTTTCTCCGATGGCACAAATGCTTGGACGGATAACGACCATACAGGCGAGCAACGTCATGTTTCCGTCCCATTTTTTCTTATCTCTACTTCTATGCAGCCTATACCGCTTCAACAGCTGGAGAACAGGGGTTCCTGCAGCTCTTGCCAATATACCTCGATCATATACTGTATCCAACAATGTCTAAAGCTGCTTTCGTGACGGAGGTACAATCAGCTTGTTCAACTTGGAAATAACTTGTTTCACTGACCCTCGTAGGTTCACCACATCAATGCGAAAGGTGAAGATGCCGGTGTAGTGTACAGTGAAATGCAAGGGCGCGAGAACACCTCTGGCGATCTGATGGCCCTTCGGTCAGTGTTAGCCCGTCAACGGTTTTGTCCGTGCTTATATCTCCTTCAGGTCCCAACGTATCTTGTACCCCCCAGACAGTGCTTATCGTAGTGAAACTGGTGGTTTGATGGAAGCCCTGCGTGTTCTCACCGTGGAACAAAGTAAATCCTTCATTGACCTACTTACATTAACTTATACCTACTTTACAGTTCGGCAATACCACAGCACATATTACGTCCCTCATAATTTATCACTGATAGTCACTGGAAAACTTTCAAGTGGAACCAGATCTCTTCTCTCTGTTCTCCAAGAGAAGGTTGAGCCCAGCATCATTGCACACGGCCAGGATCAGGGACCGCGTCCAAAAGGCTGGAAACGACCATTTGTGGATACGGCGAGTGCCAGTCGCGAGCGCATCAAGGAGGTCATCAAGGAAACTGTGGAGTTCCCAGAAAAAGACGAGAGTCAGGGTGAACTGCTCATCACGTATAATGGCCCACCTCCAACAGCGTTCTTGGAACGGAAGGTTTGCTTGATATCACGAATTTGTGTCTAACTTACTCAATACATTTTTAGGCTTTGGACATCTTATCTACCTACCTTACATCATCACCCGTGGCTTCTCTGAACAAAGAATATGTTGAAATAGAATCTCCCCTTTGGTAGGATTCCATCTTTACATCATGTTATCATACTCATGTCCTTGAAGCTCTTACATCTACTTCAGCGAAGATGCTCGCGCGACACTGGTAGACTTACCCGTCTACATTGGCTCCGTGCCCGCCGAATACTTAGACACCTTTGATGCGAAGCTCTCTGCGAGCTTCCGTCGCATTGTTGCAGAAGGCATTGACATGTCCCGGATGTCGATGGTCATTAACCGGGATGAACGTCAGGTGGGAATCTTTCTTAACTTTCGCAGGTTTGTTGTCTTGCTGATTCGAACATTTTAGTTGCGGAGCAAACTTGAATCTGCCAAAGGAGATACTTTTTCAGGCACGATAATAACAGATTTCTTGTATGGAGCAACAGATGGCTCGGATCTGCGTGGGGCTTTGGATGAGATCAAGTACTACAATATTCTTAGAGCTTGGAACAGCTTACAATGGACGGAACTCTTGAAGAGGTGGGTCGTGTGCATCTTACATCGTGTGATGCTTAGTGGTATTACAAGGTACTTCGTCGACCAGTCCTACACTGTCGTCATCGGAAGACCATCGGCAGATCTTGCGGAGAAACTTGAAATGATTGAAAAGGCTCGCCTGGCCGCGCAAGTTGAAAAGCTTGGACCTGAGGGTCTTGCGAAGGCAGGACAGGAACTTGAAGCTGCGAAAGCCGAACATGAGCTGCCCATCCCAAAAGCGATTCTAACTTCATTCCCTGTCCCAGATGTGAAGAGCATATCGTGGATTCCTGTAAAGAGCGTGCAAGAATTGGGCAAGGGTCGGAGTGTTACTTCCAGACCTTCGTTGCAATCGGCCCTTGAAAAACATATCGAGAGCGACGGCGAGCCATTGTCGATGTTTGTGCAATACGATCATGTCAAAGTGAGTTTCTTCTCGAGTTGAAACGACTTCGGGACTGACAGACCTTGTAGTCAGACTTTGTGGGAATTCACGCATTCTTCTCGCTTGCAAATGTGCCGGATGAACTTCGCCCGTTCGTAATTTCATTTTTGCTACTCCGGTTTTCTCACTGAGATTCCATAGATACCTCTCCACTTATGCCGCTGCATTCTTCTCTTTACCTGTAAAGCTGGAAAACGGCGAAGTATTGGGTCATGAGCAGGTTGTCAACCAGCTCGATGACCTGACTGTTTCGTATGAAGCGGGGCTCGGATTATCGGATCAATTCACCGAATTTGTGCGCATAAGCTTCAAGGTTGAGATACCACACTACGAGTCCGCCGTCACTTGGCTCCGCGATCTTGTCTGGGGTGCCGTGTTCGACAAAGAAAGGTGAGCAAGTGTTTCGCAATCTGTCCTAAGTGGCTAATCCACGGGAAAAGGCTTCTTGTTTCTGCTGCTAAACTTGCTCAGTCTCTTCCTGAGCTCAAGCGTGATGGTAACAATGTCTTGTCATCTGTTTGGGCTGAAACATTATTTGACAAGAGTTCGACTTCGCTCGCTGGCGCAATCTTGTCGCAAGCGGAGTTTGTGCCGAAGCTTATTAAAGACCTTCAGGAGTCCCCAGAACAGGTGATCGCTGCCTTCGAGAAACTGCGAGAGCGCCGTGTGTACTATTTTTTCTGGCATGTTGGGAGGTGTCTCAACGAACTTCAATACTTGCAGTGACCGATCCCTCAGGAATCCGGATATCCGTCACTGGAAATGTATTGGGTCTTAAAAAGCCCCGCAGTACATGGAGTGAAAAGCTCAGTCACCTTGGCGTAAGCACAAGTTTCTCTTACCACCGCTTGGTTTGCCTCCCTTTTTCCACTTTTCAGCAGGAGTCAACTTTGGCACCGGTAAAAATGACTTTTGAGACCCTCAACGAATTGGGCAGGAATCCGAGTAGGAGGGTAGGAACAAATAGATTCTCGCCGCGCATTCGTTCACTCTTTTCCAGGCAGTTATTGTTAGCTTGCCCACGATCGAAAGTTCCTTTGTCAATCATACCACCAAGGGTATTCAAGGATTCGATCATCCGGAGTTTCCGGCATTAATGGTCGCACTCGAAGTTCTCAATGCGACGGAGAGTTTTTTATGGGTATCGTAGAAGCCTGTTCTAACGATGTAAAGTTATGCTGACTCCATTCTCAACAGAGGTCAGTCCGCGGCGCTGGCCTCGCTTACGGCGCATACATGACTGCCGATAGAGAAGCTGGGCTAATCACCTTCTCCCTGTACCGAGTGAGTTCGGTATCCGGTTCAAACAATCGCTCTTTCTGACCTTCCACATAGAGCTCCAACAGCATGGAGGCTTTTAAAGAGGTGAATAATGTTGTTGCGGGATTAGTTGACGGCTCCGTAGGTTTCCATCGTTTTGTCTCCGTCAATTCAGCGGGGTAACTCCATCAGATTGAGCTCGGAGAAACGACGCTAGATGCTGCCAAGAGCAGCATCGTCTACGCTGTGACGAAAAACGTTGCAACGGCAGGCAGAGCGGTAGGTGATTTGGGCATCCATGGCATTTGATTTGTTCAGGTTCCTGCAGGCGATCAACTCATTTACCAACCAAGCACTCAAGGGCCTAAGTCAAGACCACAACCTCCAGCTCTTGGAGCAATATCAGGCTGTGACCAAGGATGACGTCCTAGCATCTCTCAAGAAATATATCCTGCCGATTTTCAGCCCGTCTACTTCTACCGTTGTTATCGTCACGGCGCCATCCAAAGTTGACCAGATCGCAGAAGGGCTAACAGGTTACGGATTTGATGTAGAGAAACGGACATTGGAAGTCGAAGGGGGCGAAGATGGATCATTTGAGAGTAGTAGTATCTCCGAAGATGGTTCGGAGGATAGGCGATAATCACAGCAAAGCATTCCCTATCGAGAACTAATTGGCACAATTTACTGTATCCCTTTCTCTCCCCCAACATATTAGGCTAGCTCAGACCTACCCATCGGGGGGTTTGGGGGTACTTTTGCTAGGGCTGAGCTGAACATGGAGTCTCGCTACTTCCAAGGACTTTGATCATCTGCTCTTGTGCTTCGCCTGGCTGTAGTTCGACGTCACGAAGAAAATCATTGTCTACAAGAAAGTGTATGGCCTGCGACAGATTGGATACTGTGACCCGAATTTCAGGCAGGAGCAGCTTAACAAGATCATTAGAGCGGTTAGGGCAAGAAAATAGCAAATTTCCAGTACGTTACGAAGCAGTGTTGACCGTGACACGAACGGATTGCGCGGTGGTTTCTTTGGCTGAGAATTTCTTCTGACGCGTTCTTGAGGGTACGCATGTGACATTCGTACTTCACTATTGTGCCCAACATCAACTTTCGGTATGCACAGTGGTGCGGTAGGAATTTTTGACGACACAACTTCGGGTGCTTCGTCGTCATCTGCGATTGACCCAGAGTGTGGACTTGCTTCCCGAGTGCATTTGGTTTTCGCATCCGCTGGTTGACTCGTCGGGTCGTCGATATTTTCTGTTCGGTGTTCTTCACGCTGCACTAAGCCTTCCCATCGACGACCTCTGCCTCTTTGACGCCCTTGTCCTCGGAATCCCTTGCTGCCACCCTCCACAAACGTTGTGCTCTGCCTGTACTTTTTTCTTGCGCCAGCACCTATATCTTCCGGAGTTAGTTGCCCTCGCGCAGCTGCCTCCTCAAGTTTCCGTTTCTTATCCTGAATCTTTTCGTCCGTCGGAAATCGCCTTTTCCGCTCTGCTATCCAGGCATTGATAGCGCCCGGTGTATCTAGTACTAGGGATGTCCCTTGAATCGCGACAGGTTTTCTAAATCTCCATCAGTCAAGTGTCAAAGTAATATGGGGTGAGCATGCACCCTCTTAAACTCGGATCAGCATCCCAGTTGTCCTTCTTCTCCCACCCAGGTGGAAATATAAAGTGTCGATCCATCATATGAATCTCAACGGACTTGCGGGAGCCGGTAAATGGACAACCCTGGCGAGTGCACCGACAATTTCCGGGCTGGTACCAGCTCCCGTGAGTGAGACGATTCAAGATAGGTTTCATAGTCATTTGTGAATGTGCCTGCACGGACGGCCGGTCCCGGGGGGATGGGATAGGCATAGTCGACGTTGGTCTGCTCGTCTGATTTGCCGTGCCCGGGACATAGGTCGATGAAAGTGTGTACCCATCCGTGGTTGTGCGAGGTGGGCCGTTTGAGTAGGCTTGCACGTATGCCTGATAGTAATGTGGGGACATATGATTCGGTGCATAATGTTGTGCGTATGGATTAGCCAACGCCGATGTCAGTGCAGTGGTGTCATACAAGGGAACTGTGTAAGAGGACGCCTTGTGTGAGGATGGATGCTGGCCGTTCATAGAAATGTTGTTCGTCGAGACGAGCTCGACGGAAAACGCATCAATTAACGCTTGGTACACGTGATCTCTAAATAGTACTTTGGTTTGCATTGCAAACACCCATTGAATGGCAACAGCAGACGAGAAAAGAACTAGAGCAAGTCATGGACGCATGTTGTATATCGTCGTTGAAGAAGCTAAAACACAATGCATTGTAGTATGTCAGGCATGTCGCAATATGTATCTTGGTCAGAGCTATCGTCGGAGGACAGGGAGGCGATGAAGCAAATCGGGAGTCAAGAACATCGAAGTGAAGAGGGGCTTTGTGCGTATTTTCGGTGATAGGGGATGGGGAAATGCACGGGGTTAAAGACAAATAACGAATACGGTTCTTCCGAATGGCGCGCCACGACAAAGCGACGCACACGTTCGAGGAGGAAACGTGTGGAGAGCGGAGAGGACAAGAAAGCTGGGAGGATGAGGCATACGGGTCGATTTGGTGAGGCGTCGAATCAGTCGTGCAAAGTGGCTGGGCGGAATGTTTGGTAGAATGGCGGGCATGTTGATTTACTCCTGGGAGTCCTGCTGTTGTTGTTCCCTGCCAATTCTCCTCTCCTTCTCGCTCTCCAACTGATTATAGAGTAAGAACAATGCCTTCTCGTTGGCTGCTGGGGTTCCAATGATAGTGAACATTCGTTCACCAGAATTATCGTGTGGAGCCTTTGCAATAGATATCTTGGATCCAGAGAGTCGGCGGATCTCAGTAATTTTGCTTCCATTACGGCCGATGATACATCCGACCATATCGGCAGGGATTAGGATGTTTTGCGTACGAAGGTTGGCCGGTGGTTGTGTCATCGAGGGTGAGTGTGGGGAGGGTGGAGACGAACCACGGCGAGTGACATCACCGGCGGATCTGCGCGTACTCAGGCCACCAGCGTAGCCATTGGTTGACCGTCTTGAGCCAAGACGTTCCTCACCAACGCCTGGGTGGAAAGGAACTGTCCCGGCACCCCTTTCCCAGTCCTCGAGCAAGCACTTTCCAATTTCTTCAATTGCACGACTGATGGCTTCTGGGGAACCCTGAACCTCTACGATGCGTTCTGTTGACTGTGGGAGCATCTCTTTTGAGGCTACCATGCGAGCTCCAGAAACATCCTGGATGGCTTTGATTTTGAGGCCGTTGCGACCGATTATCGTGCCCATCAGATTATGGGAGATGAGGAGGCGAATAGAGGTATGTGGAGATGACGACGAAAGGGAAACAGGAGACGGGCTTGATGAGACGAGCTGGGTGATGATGAGGTTGTATGCCTGCAAGCGTGGCGGAATTATGAGTGAAGCTGAGATGAAGATATGGAAATGGAGGGGACGCGTACCTTTGCGACTGCGTCGATAGATCCGCCGACTGTGAGGACACGTTCGTGGACGCCAGGTATGACCTTGCTGACGCCCGCTCTCACCCCCGTCTGCTCCCTGAGATCTGCGACATTTTTTCCGCCCTTTCCGATAATTACGCCAGCCTCCTTTGTGGTTACGAGGGCGCGAAGGGTGAGGATGTCGTGGGCGGAGGTCGGCGATGGGGAGCGGGATGCTGCGGGAGATGCTTTAGTTGGATGAGCAAGTGGGATGCCCCTAGGAAAAGAAAGGGCCCACCAGTGTTTTGATGGGCTGGGTGTTCTGCGGACATGATGTGAGGGTTGTCGGGGACGATGAGGAGGATGGAGGAGAGGATGGCAGCGGGGGCGGTCGAAAATGTGGCTGGGTGACTCAAACAAATCGCTCCCCTCCACAAACGCGCGTCCGTCGCGTTTCCCGCCACCGACAGCACAGCCACTCAGGTCTCAGAAAAAAAAACAAAAAAAAAACAAAAAAAGTACACAAAAAGAAGCTCAGCATAAGAACACCAGCCTTGCAGAGGTCGCATAGTTACATGCATGATCTTATCGGTACTGAACATAACGTAGTCTGCAGCCTGACACACAAACATGGTTGCCCTCCTAGAATCCATATTCTGCCAGCTTCTCAAAGGAAGGTGATGCGTCCCCGACCGCTTTTTGGCGCAGCTTCAGCGCAGCAATCTGGAACTCACAGTGAACTTGCAGTTCTGGTATAATGTTCCAACTCTGCCCCACGCACCTTGCGTTCATGGAATGCCTGTGCTTTGATCTTCCTCTTCTCCTCGAGGCGGTCAACGACATCCTTGTAACCCCACCCAACCTCATGCGACAGACGCTACACAATCGTGTTATCAATTGACCGCCCGTGTCAAGTCCATCATCTCCCATACCTTGACGGTGCAGTATTTCCGGCCAGGCTTCAACCGCAGTACCCGCAGGGCCTCAGGAACGACCATCCGCTTCTTGCGGTCGTAGGGTGGAGGAACACCCTCAAAGAGCTTCAAACGCTCGAGCGCGGCAGTACCCCTGGCAGTTTTGTGGGGTACCATGCCGCGGATGGCGCGGAAGAGAATTTTGGAAGGAGCGCGGTGGTGGAAGGGACCAGACTTCTTTGGGTTTACAATGTGGCGCTTGTGGAGGAAATTGTGGTAGCGGAGCTGCGTAGCGCGAGACGTCGTCTGTACTTGGTTGAAGGATATATGTACGTATGATCATACCTTGTTGCGGAAGAAGCTGCCGGAGATGTTGATCTCCTCGCATCTCACGACGACAATCTTCTGGCCAGACAGGATTTGCTTTGAGATGATAGAGGCCAATCGACCAAGGAGGTGACCCTTGCCATCAATGACGATGGGTGTCGAGGAGAAAGTGGCCATAACGAAATCTATATCGGATGGGGAACGGAATATTGAGTCTTCTGAGCGCAAGAAACGATATCAAGTGGACTCGCCTATGAAAAGGGGAGTAGTTAGAAGGGCTGAATGACTAGGACGTCGAGCGCCGCTTACCTTGAGGATCTTGAGGTCGTTGGGGGGAATGTGGGAATGTGTAATAGAGACAGCCACCATGACAAAAACTATGCAGTCACACTCGGAAATTTCCGAACTAGATTTACAGTTTGCAAGAATATTGTGCGATCCACTCTGCTGTGCCATAAACAGAGATCGTCCAGGGTTTTCCTTGCACCTTGTTCCTTGTCCAATATTCAGCTATCCTCTCTCGCTCTACCACAGCAGCCCACACCCTCCCGCACAACTCATACTGGCCCCCACTCTCCAGCTCCACTTTGGCAGACGGGAACAAGTCCGTGATGAAATTGATCGCAGTGACGATAGCAACCGTATATCCCTTGAGTGATTCGGCAGCGCAAGGGATCACATTGGTGCTCTTGTTCAAGTCCGACAGCGCGCCTTCAGTGTTCCGCAGGTATCTTGTCACAAGGCCCCGCCAGAGCTTTTCTCGCTGGAGCGGTGCTAACCAGTCCTGAGTCGATACAATGTAAATGGAAAGATCGCCCTTTGTTGTTTCGGATGATACACTACCTTGTTGACGGATGTTTCCCAAACTCGACCGAGGAAAAACAAGGATGCTTCCTTGATCATCTGTGCACTTACCCTAACCTCGAGACACATGTCTTTGAGAAGCTGTGGTCGCGTTTAGCCTGCTTCTTGTCTACTAGTATATCCATCACCCACAGGTGTCCCTCGAGGTGCCAAGAACTCCTCCAGGAATGCCAAGATAGCAGAAGTCTCCGCTAATACAAAATCATTCCCTCTTGCAGACTTGTCTCTGACCCGTAAAACCGGCAGCGCAGAATAAGGGTAAAGATCACGGGTAACTTTGCCTGACGTTCTCCATCGAACCCAGGTTTCTGGTGGGACTTCTTCCAAGGTGAATGGGATGCCGGAGTCAACAAGAAGAAGTAGGACAGGCTCTCCACGAGCTCGAACTGTGAGATAGGTGAGGTGAAGTTCATGCGAGCTCATGGTGGTCTCTGTCCACATGATCCCACGTGCTACCCCGTGTAGTAATGGTTTATTTCGCATCAAATCTATCTCCGCCAAATTAGGGCGGCAGGCCATCAACAAGTCTCCAACTACGACCGGTGCTGAGTGAACTAACTCTCGTGACCTGCCCCCATCATCCATGGAACACATCGGCTACATTATCCTCTGAAAGGGTATCGCCATTGACCCCCCTTGAAATTACCCGACAGATCCACTACAAAGAGGTGCCCAGAATCAGGGTATTTCTCCTGCAGGCCACTGTTTCCCCCAACGGCACCGCAGTGGGCAGTCGTTACGTATAGTTGGTCGTCGTTGGGACCTGTGCAACAAAATGACTATGATTCTCCAAGATCGACCAAGTTGATTGCCCACCTCCAAAGCAACACGCAGTCACATTGAGAGCAGTAGGGAAGTGTATCTCGGCGTCGATATTGCCCTGAGGTGAGAACCGGACGATTCGAGAACCTCCCCATCTGTCAAGAGTTACCTAACGTGTTCTAGGATCAACCGACCGACAAACCTTGCGCTCCATATGTAGCCCTCTTCGTCAATACATAGACCATCGCAAAAGGTCTTTTCCGGTAACCCCTGGGCAATTGCGTCAACGACAATTCTGCGATTCGACAACTTTCCATCATCGAAATCGTAGGCGTAGATGAGATTGGTGAGGGAGTCCGTGAAGTACCTGGAATTTCTCTTCAGACACACTCAGACAGCAGAACGAATTTCATGCTTGCATGATCTTCTCATCCGGACTCCACCCGAGTCCATTTGAGTCCTATACACTTCGAGTAAGCTTTACTCCAATGAGATAAGCGCCATCGCTGACCGTAAAAGGCCCTTCATCTACAACTTTGCATTCCGATGTATCTGGGTCATACATCCAAAGTTGGCCCGGGATATCCTGATCTTTAGAATGGATAGATCCGGCATAAAATCGGCCGTTGCTGTCACACGCTCCATCGTTGAATCTCACATATGCGGCGTGATGTTCAGGTAATGGTTTACAGAGGTGATGCAGTCTCGATCCTCCGTCCAACACCGCGAAACCGCTGCCGGTTGTACAGGCAAGCTGAAAAATAATAGTAACGAGAGTTGAGCAAGGGAGTGTCCGTAAAGCGCACTTACACCTTCCCCATGGTTCCTCAAGGCAAGGCATGTAATTGGTTCATCGAACGTCTCCGCGCTTATAGCTAGGGTCCGGGTATCCAGATGGAAAACCTTTTTGAGGAAACTCGACAACTTGATTTCCCGACGAACAAACCTACCATCTTACCTTGTTCTCACATATATCCACAAAATGTAGGACTTGCGTTTTGGGATCATAAAGAGGGGCTATTAACAAGCTCATTAATGGCAGAGTAACGTGGTTAGCACACTCGAACCTTCACCGAGGGTACACCCAACCTTAAGAAGTGGCTCGTTGACAGTAAAGGTTGTGGGTGGTGACATGAGGGATAGGAAGTCACTCAACTTTCTACATTCCATATATATGCGATACCTCTCGGGCATCCAAATGGGGTTATCACGTCAAAACTTTGAGCAAGTGACCCACTCAGCCCAAAATAAGCCAAGGCATTGAACAGTCTCCGATCATATGCACTCAGCCCGGGTGGAAAAGAAGTGTTTAATTGATGCCGAGTGCAAAATGATAAGTGGACAAAAAGTGCTACCCCTTCCCTCAGTGAGCTAAATGAAGAGTGAGTAATGTATAGTGCGGAAAGTAAAACTTACAAACCTTCAGGTGTTTTTGCAATATAGTCAATGGCTGTTGAATGGACAATAATATGCGTTAGCAAGCTAAATGGCCAATGAAGGAGACCTACCCTGCTGAACAGTCTTTATTTCGTCAGCTTCTGCGTCAGGAATCTCGATAGCAAATTCCTGTGGATGTCGGATTATGGATTATGCCAGCGGAGGAGAGACCACGCGAACCTCTTCTACAGCCATGACGACTTCAACCGCATCCAAGCTGTCAAGAGAGAGGTCATTCGCAAAGGAAGCCGAAGTCGATATCTGGAAAATATGTAAATACTTGGAAGAAAAAGACGTGAATCCGTATGCGTTGGAAATCCTACCTTGGAGGGCTCGACTTTCTCGAAGCCCTTCAGCACATTGAAGATTCTAGTTTGAATGTCTTCCTTAGACAGTCCTGCTGCAGCGGAAAAGTTCGCGCGGTGTAATCTATAGGCAGATTGCTTGGAAACGGCGAAGGTCGGTCGGGCACGAGACAGACTACGCAGAGTTATACGAGCGAAAGACATTTTGGTGTGAACGCGTCTGTCAGACAGCAAGGCATTTTCTATGTTGTCCGTATTTGACCGAAGATTAGCTAAGCTACCTTTCTTGGTCACGAGTCACTCCTTGAGACCTTTCATCCCAAGTAGCAATGAAGCATGGCGTCGCGTTCCGAAAATTCTCCAGGACATCCTCGCATCGCAATCTGATGCTTCGGTGCGCCGCGTAGCTGCTCCTTTTTGTTTCGATACTCATACTGCACACCCAGAAATCTTGTCAGCTCGTTGTTCGAGCATGAGCAGATTCGAACAACGCTTCCAAAGGCCAAGGATGCCGCGAGACTGGCAGAGAAGGCACGAAATTTCAATCCCGCTACGCGACTGTCTAACTCCAAGGTAGATCATCACACTCGGAAAAAGAGGGAACGAAACTTCCTATCGACGTGCCCAAGGCTTCCTCCTCAAGCCCGAAGTCTTGCCAAAACTTTTCTCTACATTCGCGCGGAGATACAAGGAACGCCCAGGTGGTTATACGCGTGTTGTCCAGATTGATAACCGGATGGGCGACAATGCACCTATGGCTCTTTTGGAATTAGTCGACAATCCAAGGGACTTCAAATTTGAGATGACAGCGCGGACTGTCGGTCGGGAGCTGCTTACGGACAAGTTGCGGTGCAACACGCCAAGGGGTGTGCTCAATAGTGGTGTCACTGATGCCCACGCCTCTGTCTCCGACGAGCTCCAGTTAAAGGTATCCGATAAGGGGCAGTTACGCTCCGTGACGCGAAGGAACCTCCAAAAGGTGTTAAAGTATCGGGGACGCGAGGCTCTCGCTGAGATTAGCCAGAAAGCGACCGCGCACATTGTGAGTGCCTCGGATGATAAAAAAAAGTCGCGACATTCAGTATCTTTCAGGAGTCGCTGCTTGCTAGACCGATACTACAGCACAGGGCACAGGTGGCCGAGAGCTCGAGAGCAGAGAACGCCAAGGCCCCTTATAGTGCGACATTCCCCAAGACATTCCTGCACGCGGGGTCCGCGGCTCCTGGGGAAGTTCGACCCACTGGGCAACTTGCCAAGGGTGCACTCACACGGACGGGCTGGCTCCCAAAGAGTCGGTTACGTTCTGCCAATAAAGGTCCATCCCAACCTTCAGCTTATACTGTACAGAACCTGCGGCTATAATAGCATGCTTGTACCGTTCATCGCTACACAATGCCATGTTATTACGTTACAGGGGTGTGTGAAATGTTTGACGTTGCGCTCGTTTATTGTTCCAGTCGTTTGTTTTCGCTCGGAAACCGAACAACAACGATTGATGGAACTCTGCAAGAGTAACAACGAGCCAAATAAGGAGATACAAGAGGGATGCAAGGTTGCGACGTCAATTCATCACAGACCGCTGCGGATTTGATACCAAGCAACCGATAGTGTTACATGACCAAGAGTGTTGTAGGAGGTCTTTCACCCCCGCCTGGAATGATTTGGCACCATCCACAGACGAGAGTGGATGAGAAATAAGTTTAGGTGACATATTACGTTGCGTGCGACTGATTATCCACCGGCAGAATGACCTGCGTTCTGTCGTTGACGATAGTATAGTATGACGGCGTGCGTCTTCAGAGGGTATAACCTTGTGTACGGGCTCACTGAGAGATCAGAAGGAATCGGTGAGGTACGCGAACGGTTTGTACCCAAGTAGACGTACAGAGTCATTCCAGACGTTGAAGCGATAGTCCCGCCAAACGCGGTCGACTGTGACCGCATTACATAGTGGGGTTGGAGATGCACGCTGCGATGCGCGGGAGGATGCACCACCCGAAAAGAGTTGTGATATGTCGCATCGTACGTCTCTCCAGCTTCGGGCACTGTGAACGCGCATGATGGGTCAAAATAATGGCAGGATGGTGGAGGTGAATGCGGCGCACCTCACGTTGGCGACTTTTGTGCGCGATTTGAGAGCGTACTTGTAGACTGAACCGGCGTCGAGGACGAGGGTGACGCTTTCCCCGGGATGGAGCAACACGATCGCGCTGGTGGACCTTCCATAGTCCCGTAAGAGCTGTATGGTTGCGCAGTCGTGTGTGTCGTTGGTGAAGTCGAGGCAGACCTCGTAGGAGGCTTGAGTTGGAGCGGGCATGAGGATGGATGTCGGTTGCGAGACCGCGTCGCAGACGCTCAAGTATGTATTTTGAGTGGAGATAGGAGGAGAAGGGAAGTCGAGGAAGCCTGCCCCGTACGCAGCTGGTTTTGTTGGCCTTGCGTGAGGGAGCAGGACGAGTTTCAGACAAGCCACGTTGACGACGGTCTGTAATTGTTGCGCTCCTAACGCGGTAGATCCACGTTGATTCAGCGAGGCTCCCATGGACTCATCTCCATGCTGCCATTTCTCCGCCTGTTATTCGATGTAGTAGCATCTCATCATGGTCTACAATCTAATCCTCGCAGACCAATCACTGGCAAATCGTTTCCTCCACTCCTGCTGGCTCGGCTGGTCTCCCTGCGAAACGAGTTTCATATCTCTTCCCCCCCTGAAACAGCCGTCTTCGTGCGATGGGCACTAGCCATGTTTGTACTCCTCTAGCTTCCCTACCCCTGTCTTCGATCTTCGTCACTATCACCATTTGTCCTAGTCCACCCATCCCCTAACCCGCAACTGCGGTACCATCTTGACTTTGAAGGCGTTATGTATCCTCCTAGGGATAGCGCAACACTCCCCCACCTCACCTCGTACGAGCTTTACCTTCATCCCTCATTGTACTTGTCCGGAGACCGCCATCTCACCCTCGATGCGTCCTTCCCGGCCCTTTGCCGCCTCATTATTCGCAGCGTTACAAGCAACACCTTCAAGTTTGACGGAATCAGATCGAACTCTGTCTTTGCGGGCTCTCAGCTTGAGTCGTTCACACACCCAAGGTCGTCGTCTAGGGTTCGAAATCAGAAACACTCACCTCGAACCTCCCATCGACGGCCCTGGATGCTGCCTTCGAAAGCTGGTTCTCCTAGGAAGTACCTGTCTTTCCGTCTCTGTCATTGTATCTTGTTTACGCAATCTCCCAATGCTCGAATATTTTTCACTTTTCACTGAACTCAGGGAAATTTTCATTCTTGCGTTGGAACCTTCCCTTCGGACGTTCAAGCTGCAGGTTATCCATGCTTGGTATGCAGTCCCTTTTGACGAAGAACGCATCATTCGCAATAGTCTGGAGGCGTGGGTCCTGTCTCCAAAATCACCATTGGGCACGATCTATGTTTCCTTTCACAGTCGTCTCATGACGGCGAGCGAGAGGGGGGAAAGATGGAGGCGTATCGCACACGCTAAAGATAGGCCCACGGGAGGACACCGAAGAAACCTGAATCGAGACTGCTCGAATGACATGGCATGGTCATGAATATCAAAAGGCAGAATTATATCAACTCGTCCGTAAAATGTCAAGAGAGCGGCTTCCATCGACTGAACAGAGGTATGTAGTAAAAACAACGATACAGAAGGCTCCTAATGGTCCATGAGGTGATCTAACTATGTGCTAGATTCCCATCTGCGGTTTAAACGTAAGCAACTGGGCTCGAATCAAGCAATTTGCCAACCCGTGAGGTATCAATGTAAATAACCACCAGGATGGGGCCGGCCAGTGAATTGGTTATCGGTGTACTGGGGTTCGGGACCACGTGACGGGTAGGCATCGTACCCGTCACAACCTTCCTTCTGTGGTGGTGCACCGACGACCGTAGACACCGTGCTACCTAGCCTCGTGTGTCCGCGACCATGACCCTCATCGAGCTCGTAGGACGCTCTAGAATCCCAGGGATCACCCCGATCGGCCATTGGGATATCATCCGTCAGCGGTCTGGTGGAATCATTGAGTGCATCATACTTCTCGTGATCCTCTCGTTGAGAGGTGCCATATGATGACACGACGAAGAGGAAATAAGTCTGGAGGATCTGGTAAGCATACGGGTTGCATTGGCGACTACCTCGTCACTCACTTGGACGAGGGCAAAGAAGACCCAAGCGCCAGCCATCAGACCAACGTCGAGCCATGAAAATATATCACAGAGAGTCTGACCCTCCGATGAGGTGCCGCCGTTGGAGCCGCTAGTCGGAAAGAAAGTAGCCTCGCAATTTGATTGGGCGGTGGAGTGACGAGAGGCAGAAATAATAATCCAGACAGCGGCGATGGCAAACACTACGATAGATGCGCCTGTGTGGAGAGTGACGTATCTGCGATACATGATTGCTTTTTCCTGTGCTTATGAGACGAACTAAGACTTGATGGACGTGGCCTGCCACTTACTTGTGCGACACCCAGGAAGCCCAGAATCTGGATTGCTGCTGCTACATAACAGAAAACCGCAAAGAGCCAAGGAGCAAAAGATGGAGTTGCAGCACCGACGACTTGGGAGGTAAGAGTGAGACTGCGCGGAACCCGAGGGGGATGGGAAGGGGTTGCTTACTAGACGGGGTAGCGACTGAGAGGGTTCCGACGATGATAGCGATAACGAACTGTTCAGTGATGGTAGCGTATATACCCGCATTGATGAGAGGGACAGCGCAACAGCAATACTCTCGTGGCTTCATGGCTGGTTGGAGGGAGAGGAGGAGACCCGCAGCCAAACAGTATCACTTGCACATTGGGAAGTTGACTCCCACGCCCCGAGCGTATTAGGACCATTCCTGGCCTGCTCAGTGTCTTCCAGCTCAATCTCAGATTCAAACATGGTCCACCTTTTCCCGCTGTCTCTGCTCGCGGTATTCGCAGGTGCAGCGCTCGCAGGTTCCAACGCAGAACAGCAGATTCTCAGCGATACGTCCGTTCAGTTTTCCGATAAGTGGTCCTACGTCAATTGCGGTGGGAATACACCTTCCTCACCCGAACAAACGACTGACGGGTAAATAGGCCTTCCCAGTGATCCTGTTCAGATAAATTCAATAGACGTGTCTCCCGATCCACCCAAGCCGGGACAAGAACTCACTGTCACGGTTTCTGGCACCGCCGTCGAGACCATCGAGGTTCACCTCACCGTTTACCTTGCTCAACTCAAACTGACGACACCCTCAGGAAGGCGCATATGCCAACGTTGTTGTCAAGCTTGGTCTCATTAGATTGTTGTCGAAACGATTTGATGTTTGTAAGGAGGCGTAAGTCTCTCATCTATATAGATATTGATCATCATCCTCACTATCCTCAGCCGTACCGCCAATGCCAGCATTCAATGTCCCGTTGAGAAGGGTGACTATATTGTCTCGCACACAGTCGCGTTACCGAAAGAAATTCCGCAAGGTTTGCCTCTCAAGTAGACAGGTTGTTTTTCGCTCACACTCCACTCCAGCCAAGTTCGGCGTCAATGTCCAGGGATACACAACGGGTAATGATGACATGTTCTGCTTGGATCTCAAGGTGGACTTCACGAGGTTCCCCTTCCCTAATGTTTGGTGATCGGAACTTCTTGATGACATTCTTGGTCTACTTTACCTTTTGCTTGTATGCATATACTCTATGATAAGATGCAATCATGTCACGAAGATTGTGTTAGAGGAAATTTGACTTCAACCGTTGTTACCGTAATAGGAAGTGGACGACTGCCTAGCTCTGCCTTCGTCAGTGCACCAATAAACTGATCATTGATGCCAAAGAGCTCCAGAAAGAAGAAAGAGAAGGTCGCTGACTTCTCGGTGAGGATGTTCAACACATGCTCTCTTTGTCGTCTGAACCCTTGTGAGTGTCGTAGAAAGCGAAGCTGAAGCTTGGCAAGGGCAAGAAGTTAGCCTCTAATGTCGTAGACACTTCCTTCAAGACTCGGAGTGGGTGAATCCGTTTTCCCCCTCTTTTTTGCTGAACGTCCCAAGGTATTGCCCTTCCAACTCAGAGTATCGCTGTCGAGAAGGATGATACTGTACCCACTAATAAGCGGCGACAGACCTTCAACGACATACTTTCCCTCCTCAAACACTACAGTGCCGGAGCCCGGAAAGATGCTATTTTCAGTGCCCGAGAACTATTCCAGGATCACCCCGGGCTGCTAGAACGTTCAATTGCCCCTCTACTTGGTGCTTGTGTACGCCTTATCGGTGATGAGGTATGTCTCTAGCCCCATCTAAGCCTTCCTGCATCATACAACCATCGACAGGATCCCAGCGTTCGTAAAACTTTGCTCTTATTCTTTGACTGGATTTTCCCCCGTCTCGAGAAAGTAAATATTTGTATTATTGCCAATTCACAGTCTTGACGTTCTCCCGCAGAAAGATCTAATTCCACATGTACCGTTGCTGTTACTCTTCACCGCTTCTGCCCAAACACACATATTCCCTGAAATCCGGATAGATGCAGTACGCTTTTTGGACCTTCTTCTAGACGCTGTGCCAGAGAGTGTGGTGTGTGGATGGAATGCATCTGGTCTTGGCCACGGAAAACGCGCTTTAGAGGGCTATCTTGGAATCCTCAACGTCGGAACAAAGTTTGGTGGAGCTGAAGGTTTGTTGACGCGAATCGACAATATCCGCATTCGTCTTATTGCGTCTTGTCCCCATCCAGGAACAACGCAGGCGACTTCCACCACGTCTGTTGTACTTTCACCCCAGGTAGCTGCGTTTGTCCGATCTTTCCACCCTGCTCAATCTCAGACCTTGATAGTCGCAACTGGTAGTCTTGCAATCCCTTTCTTCCTTTTTGAGTCATGCAATAGACCCACAGTCTTTTGCATCCAGCGGATCACACGGAGAGGTTGGCCAAGCGATAGCACCAGTGCCAACTTGGTTTTTACGACCCTCTTTCGCGAGTACTCGGCTGTACGAAGAATATGCAAACGTATTCCAACACTCACTCGATGGGGTGAATGGCAAGCATTTAACCTGGAATATGGATCCCGAGTTCGAGTCTTTCGACGAAGACTTTGCCTACGATCCGCGACTCCTATGCGGAGAACCAGGAACTGCGTGGGATCTGAGCAATCTTTCAGATCTTTCCCCCGAAATGGACGATGCTTCACGTCCGTTGGGCGACATTCCCCTGATCACGGTAGGCAGTCTTCTTGTGGATGATCCAGTGGTCGAACGTGAATCTTGCAGAGATTGTCTCGAACGCTTTACCCGACTTTGACCGCCACGTTTCTTGATGGCGCGCCCGTCGTCTTCTCGCCAAGTACGAATCCGACCGAAACGGGAGTCCAGATGCTCATGGCGGCGTTCAAGATCACTCGAACTCTATACAGTGCCATTCTGCAGAGTGCTGGTCTAGTACGTGAACCTGCGTGTTAAAGCTAGCATTTCTTTGATCCTGTGAATCAGGGATCAGATCTGCTTGCACCCTGCGAAGAGCTCAAGATGCTACTTGATCACCTCACTGGGTACTTTCCATTTACCCCTGCGCATCGAGAAGCAAAGGCAAGCGCTTGCTGGACACTGCTACCCAGATGGACTCATCAGGAATGCAGGTGGAACAAGCTTTCCAGGATCTCAGTGTGATCTACTGTGAACTTACATCGTTGCTCGTTCTTGTCTCGCACCAATCGGGAGCTAGGAATATGCATCAGGGAAATCATTTTCGAGCACCACGTCACAAGCCTTCGTCGCCTCTGAAAAACCATTCCTCGTTCAACTTGCAGGCTGATCTCGTCAAATCCTACGTCATTCGGCTTCTTCAAGGCGATGGCGGATCAGGTGCGCAGCTGCCAAGACCTATTTCACCCGTAGTGTATACGGCACTTCTCCCGACAATCTGGGCATTGTTGAATCAGAGGAATGGACAACAGTCAGAAAAGGAGTCCTCATCGGTGTTGGTGGCGACTCTTGATCACGCTATGAGGACTACTTCTGGTTCTGCGGTGAAACGACTGACAATCGACTTTGTCGGCCGACTTTTGCTCGTAAGCTCATTTATGCTGGGCCAAGCCCATCGTTAATCCCGCGCTTAGCTTGAGAAACAAGCCGGTTACACTGGCTACTTTAACCCTCGTGATGCAGGTGAAGGACGCAAGTTTCAAGAGTGGATCATGCACCTCCCTAAAACTCTTTGGGAGGTAGGCACAAACAATCTAGCCACGACCCAGGTGAGTGAGACCTGGCGGTTTGTATCCCAGTTGATCCAATCAATTTTTAGGCGATTTCGGGGGTGCTCTTACGTTTCATCCAACGTGGGTCCTGCGTCATGGAGCGCGAGGTTTGTCCCCGTTTATGAGGAGAGTCGTGAGAGTATCGAGGACTGACGTCCCTGACCCGCAGCAAATCTCTCTGTTGAGCTCGCGCCTCACACCATTCTTCATGATCGTACACCCCATACGAGGACAAATTCTTGGTCCGTTTACCAAGATTCCGTCGTCCTCATCTCATGTCCGATGTCTTGTGTTGGACTTGTGTGCGTCACTCCTCACGGATGAAACAACAATGAACGACAGTCTATGCAACGCGGTGTCCAGGGCTGTCAAGGGTACGAGAGAAGAACTATATTGGGAAAGGGTGACAGATGCCATGCGGCCGGCGTGATTCCAGGGTTTGGATTGCCCGGAAATTCAGATCAGTGAGCGTGGTGCGGAGATGGGACCAATGGTGGCGTGTGTGCCACGACCGTGCATCGTCGCATGCCTGGTGGAAAAAAGGAGTTTTGAACATTCGGTGAACGCGTTGCCTGTTTGCGTCCTTGGAGGAAGCTGTATGTAGGTCCGGAAGCGAGGGCGATGCGACGTGTTGTCCGTGGTGATTATTTTTACCTTTTGCTGCGGTAGCATGGCGGAAATGAGAGGGAGAGAGGGGGGACCCTGTGCTATTTCCGCAATGAACGGTCTCCATTGTAAGCACAGCGTCCCCTTGACATTCGGAGCAGTGGTGGATTGACTCCGATCGAGGGTCTCCAAGCCCAAATGCGATGAGAGCACCACTCGCTACCAACGGAGATGACATGGTACCCACGCCAGATCGGGAAGCTCAAGCGAGACACAAAAGGTCCTGCCATTCCATTACGAGTGACAAACACAAGGATCTATGGGTTAAAAAAGCACTTGACCAAAGCAAGGCAGGAGGACAACAGTTGGTAATACTACCACAAAACCCATCAACTACGGTAACCAGGTAGTAGCACGCATCGTGTGTGTGGGTATAGCAGTTACGCGAGACTTCCCCAGGCTCTCCACCATGGAGAGCGAACGACTAGCGCCGGAATGCGAGAGACATTTAAGGTGTTAAGTGTAGGAATAGCAAATAAATTGAAGAGGGACCGGAACGGATCAGTCCCAGTCCCATGTGATATCGATACGGCCGACACTCTGGGCAGCGAGGTCCAAGAAGGCCGTTGGAGAGAAGTCGAGACTGGTGGTGCTACACCCAGTGCACCTGTCTGTGACGGTAACAGTGGTTGACTTGCCTCCATCTGAAGAAGAGAGGAAATAAACAAAAGGTAATAAACGAGGGAAAATGGGTAATTACAGCTGGCCGTGATGGTCTTGCCGCAGACAGGGTTGGTATTGGGGTTGACTTTATTGTAGCCTCTGTGGGAGAGTGAGAAAGTGGAGCGGGAAGAGAGAAAAAAAGACTGACGGGTAGGCGTCGAAAAGGCTCTCAGAGACGGCGACGATTCGCTGACTGTCGTTGTTGGTGATACCACATGCTCCAAGACCGGTTGTGTACCAAGTACCTGGGATAACGAATGAGGAAGACGAAGCTTGAGAGAATGAAGAGACGAGTACCTTGACCAGACTGAGTGCCAGTCATAAAGCTCGGTTCACCACTGTTGCCAGAGGATGAGGATGTTTGGGCCGGGGGTGGGGTGGAAGAGGTAGGAGGTGGGGGTGGAGGGGTGGTGCTGGTGGTGCTGGTGGTGGTGGGGGATGCCTGGCTGGTTGGCGGAGGAGGGACGTAGGAAGAGGTGGGCGGTGGAGAAGAGGTAGTTTCAGCGGCTTTGGACGAGGGAGAGGGCGCGAGATTGATGGGGGCGCTGGATGTGGGTTGGAGAGAGGCGGTAGTGGGGACGGCAGAGGAGGTGGAGTTGGCACCGGGAGGGGTGAGACAGCGCTTGCTGAGGGAGCGTTTGCGCTTGGGGAGAGGGGAATCTACGTGGACGGGTGAGCGGGCGATGGCGCGGTGTACATGGTTGTGGACGTTGCGGGAGATGTGGGGAGAGGCGAGGACGGTTGTGGAGAGTGCGATGGTAAAGAGGGCGAGGATGTGAATGAGCGGCGCCATGGTGGGTGGTGGAGAATATACAAAGGATTGACTGAGTGTTTATATACTCTGAAACGGACAAAGAAGACGAGCTGAAAATCTCACTGACAGATTTCATCTGCCTTTTATATAAATGACAGAATCTATATTTGAATTTGATTACATCGCCCTATTGACAGTGTAATCTTGAGCGCTCGATCATTGCTCAATCAATGCCTAGTAACAGTCAGTTTGGTGAATGAGATAGATTGACTACGTTATTTTGACGCTTTCCTGATGGACCCCCTACTAGTCCGCACCTCTAGCTCCATACATCTTCGCCAGTCCTATCCCCGCAAGGCTTTCCAAACTCTTCGCATACGCATCCACCTGCCCAAGCAGCAACATACTTTCCAGTCGACTCGGCTCAGCTGGGATCTTGAACATCCGGCTCACATCTTCCTCCGGCAGCGGACTCAGTCCCTGTGCTACCCGCTGCGCGTTTTCCTCTTTCCGCTTCGCGACGTACGTCTCCGCGCGCAGCCTCTCTCTTGCGATCTGCCTTGTCAGATACGCCACGTTCCCATCTTCTGTCCTGTAATTGTCAATTCCCTCTGACACCTGCTCCAAGCTCCGCAAGAGTCCCGAGTGACCGAGATCCAGCACCGAGAATGACGGTGCGATCGCCGACGTTTCTGCCCCATCAAGCTGCACAGACGTGCACGGTGACAAACTCGGCGCAGCTAGTCTCTGCAAGAATGTGCTCGCCAACGGGTTCGTCCGAATTCTCAGCGGAATCTCCTCCAGGATAGACGAAAACATCAACCGATGCGTCATCAGGCTACCAACCGTAAACAATCCATAACCGCAACCACGAGGTATGGACGCCCCACCTTGACGAACTGAAATTCCCTCTCTTGTACGCGTCCATAAACGAAGACGTCAGTCTGAATGCCCGGAATGACGCATTCCCCCGTACTGTTTGCGAGACATCTGTCCATTCCATCAATCTCTACCACCTCTCCAGTAGGACAAACCAAATCACCGTGCACAACAACGACACCCCCATGCCTTAGCCTCTCCTGATGTATCGCCTGTGTATCTACTAAGGTCTGATTGAAGAAAGCACCCAGTGTCGTGGCTTGGTAAAATCCGACGACGTTGTCATCCCCTTGCACCTCCTTGAGTGATCGCAACATCGATGCCTGATATCGTGCTGACCACCACAGGTTTGTTCAAACGCCCATCAGATTGTGTTTGCGAGGAACCCACCAATAGACTTTGAGGATTTGTCATCCTCCTCGCTTGTGTGACTCGGTAATGGGAAACTGTTGGATACCTCAAGGATGCCATCCAGGTCAAGTCCGAGCAAAAGGCCGTGCGCAGAAGCAGACGGAGCCTCACGACCATGCTGTACGATCTTCGTAACAACCTACGACACCGCCGGCATCAGCGAAACATCAACGACCAGGGTAACAGTGGGAGAAACTGGATAGAGGGACGGATATAAACGAGGCGTACCAGTGCATCTAATTGTACGCAAGTGAGCGGTATCTCTGCCTCGATGTCGATGGCGGTAGACATGGAGGGGGGAATAGCCTCATATGTTGGCGCAGCCGGTGCTGGAGCGGAGGCAGGTGTTGGCAACGTTGCAGCCAGGGCTGCGGCCATGGATGGGGCGGCCATTTTTTAGTCAGGGATCAGTCTGTCGGAAGGGGGGGGGGGGGCAAAGAAAACTAGAACGAAACGGACGCTGACTAAGCATCAATCTTTGTTGTCCACCATGGCCTTGTCTCGTTCAGCGCGGATAGCGCTCTTGCTGGCCATAGACATTATCTTCTTCTTCATAGAACTCATCGTCGGTATGTGGCAGCCTGCCCTTTCCCGACCCTCTCTCATTTCCATAGGTTATGCGGTCGGTTCACTTGCTCTGGTCGCCGACAGCTTTCATATGCTCAAGTAAGTGCCAATCCCACATTCCACCTCTGACTCATCCTCCCGCAGCGACGTCATGAGCTTGATCGTTGCTCTGTACGCTATCAGGGTTCGTTATAAACTTGTGGCATTTCATCGCAACTCGCCTCACAGCCCACCGCACGCAGCTTTCCAATCAAAACGCAAATGATTCCCGGTACTCCTACGGCTGGCACAGGGCCGAGATCCTTGCCGCTCTCGTCAATGGTGTTTTCCTCTTGGCACTCTGCTTCTCTATTACAATGGAGGCTTTGCAGCGCTTCTTCAGCACGCCCGGTGTGCACCATTTCTTTGTGTTGCCAAAGTCCGCCACTCAATGATCACAGAGATCTCAAACCCCCAACTAGTAGTTGTAGTCGGATCTTTCGGCTTGGCGTCTAACGTCCTCGGCCTATTCCTCTTCCACGGTATGGCGGCCTTGGTTTGTCTCATTGCCGAAGTAACACCATTCATCACAGAACATGGTCACACCCACGAGCACAAGGGTAGTGTCCCATCATCTCGACCTGCCAGCATACACGTTGTTCAAGACGACAACGGCGACCGTGTTACTTCCCGGAACCGCTCTACATCCTACTCGTCGCTGTATGGACACCCTGTCGCTACTCGCGCTTCGCTCGTACAAACCGCCCAAGATATTGCGTCCTCTTCACTCGCTCAGGACAACATTACTCGGTCGAGTGAAGAAACCCCTCTCCTCGGGGCACCGACGGAGGACTCTCCTCGACCGTCTCGGATGTCCGCGGAACACGTTGGTCATGCGCGCGGGCAGGGTCACATGCATAGTTCGATGAATATGCAGGCCCTAGTACTACACGTCTTGGGTGATGCCCTAGGCAACGTTGGCGTCATCGCTACTGGCCTTGTCATCTGGTTCACGACTTGGAAATACAAGTTTTATTTCGATCCAGTGATTAGTCTCGTGATCACTGTAATCATATTTTCCTCTGCATTGCCGTTGGGTGCGTTTTTCCTCATCTTGCTTTATCGACATGGGCCCTGATTCTTACATCGCCTCGAGTTCGAAGCGCGTCTTTCATCTTGTTACAGGGTGTCCCGCCAAATATCTCCCTTGATGAAGTGCGGGCGTCGATTTTGAACGTCAAGGGCGTGCTTTCGGTCCATGAGCTGCATATTTGGCAGCTCTCTGAATCTAAAATAGTCGCATCAGTGCATGTGATGGCATCCCGTAATCATGACTTCATGCCAGTCGCTGTAGAGATCCGCAAAGCACTTCACCACCATGGCATCCATTCCAGTACCATCCAGCCCGAATACCACTCACGCAGCCCTCATGTGATACCCGAGGAACATTTAAAGGTTCGTAGGCCACTGGGCTCGGTGAAGATAAACAGTGATTAATTGACTGGCCTCCTAGATGTCTACGGATTCATCTTGTCTCATTCTTTGCCCCCCGGACCAGAATTGCGATCCCTTGGAAAATGCGTGTTGTCGTACGTCTTTATCTAAAGCTACTGTGACTCCGGTTGACGACGCTGTCGACAGCTCCACCAGCATCTGCAGTATGAGATGATTTGTGTATTCACAGTTGCACATGATGTCGCGCCAGATCACACAACCCTTATCATGTGCGGTAGATTCATCGTACTTATCACGTCATAAATACTGGAAAGTTTGCGGCAAAGGGAGATGATGTACCCAGACGTTCGAGAATTATCCTGCTCGTACTCGAAGTTGTTTTCCGTGTGCGGAGGTCCGCAGCTAGTTTTCTCGCCAATACAGCGCTTGCTTGTCCCAGCCGTGTAGTGTGCTCGTTGCACATGGTCTGTAGTGCCCATTCAAGATGAAGGGCACCGGAGAGTGCACCAGCGATGATCGTCGCCAGAAGTTCTGTACTAACACTCGTGTCGCCTCCTTGCTGATCGACTGCGGTAATCAACTGAGGGAGAACGTTGTACATGAAGAGGGGAAGGAGTGGGGGTACACCAGAACGTGGCACGACGAGCACGAATGTCATGATTCGACGACACGTCTCCATTTCTCCGAGGCTCGCGGCAACGCACAGCTCAGTCCAAAGTAGCAGGAGGAATTTCGTGGGCGTAGTGATGGTAAGGCAGCGGCCCACATCAATGCGAGGCGCTTTGTGTTGTCGTGCCAATGCAAAGGCATCGCGAATCTCTCGCCTAGGGAACTCCAAGAACGCCTCTGGTGGTGTGGTTGCAGGGTCTTCCAGTGCCTGGCTGTTCCCTATCACAAAGGTGGTCATCGTCAAGAGACCAACAAGAAATGAAACACCCTCACCCTCCTTTTTGACCGACAATGTCCGGATTGCAACGGATCTGATGGAACCAATGTCGTAGTGGAGACTCGAAATCACGATTTGTGTGCGCTTTCCAGAGAGGATTTTTAGAATGTTTGGGCTGCAGAGGCGCAGGATTACATAGGGACACGTCGATGCCAATAACAAACTTTGTAGAACCTCAAGTTGAACGGGGGCAGCAAACCTACATGCTCACTTCTCAAAAAAAAAAGTCAAGGAAAATTTGACATGAAAACTCACCCTCGTTGCTGGACTTCGAAGAGCATCGCATGAACAACACCCACGAGTGTCCAGTTGAGAAGGGGGCCGAGGAAATACGAGATGCCGTTGTGGAGGACGTCGTTATCTATACGTCCCTCCTGTCGTGCGATGCAAGCTTGAGAGAAAAGCGTCGGAGACATTTGGAGTAAAGTTTTGGGTTTTGTCGACCTGAATGTCAGGTTCAACATCACGGCAAGAGAAGGGGTACTTGAATTTACCGCAGGATAGTATCATCGATACCTTCGCTGCTGCTATCAAATATAGCTTTAAACCATCCGGTAAACACCATTTTTACATCAAGAGGGAGATCCTCCAGATGATAGACCCGTGGGGATCGTAAAAACTCTGTGCGAAGCACTTTACCACCTCTCCTCAGCGAGGGTGCCGAAATCTGCAAGACACTGATTCAGACGCAATCGAGGAACACGTATAGATGTACTGGCCTGAAACTTGGTTAACACCATCTGGACGAATAGCACAACGTCCCCCAGATGGCTAACAGCCGTTTGTGGATCGCCTTTATGTCACTCAATGAGTATTCACATGTTGCTGAGGGGTACACATACCAATAGTTTCGCAATCGTACTCGTGGAGTAATTCCAACGCCTCGAACACGAGGTCCGTGATCTTTAAATGGAGAGACAGAATATCGAGCGCGAAATCATGCGCATAGAGCATCTTGGTGAGATGACTCAAGACTTCTAAATCTCCAGATTTTGAGTGCGATGTAAAACGCTACGGATATTCATTGCCCAATGTGCAAGGATCGATATCCCCAAACACTCACTTTACGGACAACTTGAGCGAAGAAGTGATGACTCCCCGGTTCCAGACAGATGCGATGCAATAATGTCTGCGCGTCTTCCTCACTAAGTTCCATCGTGAGTCTTGACTCAAGGTAACTCTGTAAAATTGGTATCGGCTGATGCTCTACACGGACGATGACTGCCTCACCTCAAGTGTACAATTATGCTCGAAAGCTTCAGCCTGAAGACGTGTCCCAGAATCGTTCGCGAGAGTGGGATCCGCAGCCACTGCGAATGCCTGGTCTACTAGTCCGACTGCGTATAGTTGCTGTATTAAATCTCTAATGAATGAAGCTGGGCTGAAACAAGTATAAGTAAATGACCACATAGCAGAGGAGGAACCCAACCCAGCAGTTTCTTCGTCACTTGACTCCCTGGTCCTCGCTTGCGCTTGAACATGGTCACATCGCAACAGCAAATCGGACCGTTGAAGCACCGCTGAGATGGAAGCATGCATCGCAGCCCGCTGCAGAAATATGAGGTGATGTTAGCCTACGAAGGCGATAATGACACACCCAGTCTGCCTCAACCGTTCCATGGCCTTCCAACTCCTTCTCAAAAATGTGCAAGAGGCGAGGCAGCTGTAGGCTTGAGCTTAGTACAACGGCGTTTATGCGTGTAACAAGACACCTCACGCGGCCAAGGACAAACGTTCTCCACATGAAAAAAGATCCGTCATGGATGCCTTTCGGTGAACTTTGTGCAATACAGGTCATGGACGCCAAAAGCATCTGTGTGTAGAAGACATTTGGAGCCAAGGATGTCCATCGCAATAAACCTGTTAGTAGTACCACAGCCTCTAAACCACTACCGGCGCCAAAGTCGCTAGCCCGGGATGCAATCTTGCAAGTTCTTAGCGCAATAGTAGTGAAATGGGATAATGGCTCACGAGAGACTGTAGCAACAGACCGCAGGAAATAGAATCGGCTTCGAGGTTGGAACCCAGCATATCACTCTTCCCGAGGGCAAGTTGGGTATGTATTATCTGTGCCTCGCGAGCAGCCTTGGCATCATCTCCAATCAGGAGACTCAAGGAAAAAACGAACGTCTCCAGCACCTGACGGACCTCTGGAGAGAGTCGCACGGAGTGGAGCAGGTCATTGGCGTCTCCAAAACATATCATGGCTTGGGTTGTCGACATTTGCAAAACATCTGGAACGCAGGGTAAAACCAGGGTGATAAGTTCTGAAGCGGACGTCGAGAGAGTGTGGAAACCGGAAGGTGGGAGGGAGTAGGCCTGACGAAGGAAAGCCAGCGCATCGTTTACTATGGCTAGTATGTGAGTTTGGGAACTCGCAGAGGGGAGAAGGGAGCCGAGCGGTGGCATTCCAGAGGCATAGTGAACATCCAATGCTATGCGACAAAGCACATCGAGCGTTGAGCCATTTTGAAACTGTGACGATCGTGCGGCGCGAAGGAACGTAGCAACAAAATCTGAAGTTGATACGAGCCCATTACTCAGGGCATGTCTGAGGTAGCCTAGGAGAATAGGATTGGCATCGTAGATGTTACATAGAGCAATAACTGCATCTGTTAGATTCCAGTGTGTTTCATGGGTTAGTTCTCTGACCAGGCGCATTTTTACACACCACTGATTGCGGGCCCGACTCCATTGAGTGAGCCGTGGCCCGACGTTTCTTTATCCACCCATAGTTTGCAAAGCTCAAGCCACTTCAAGTGCGAGTTGATGGATTAGAATGGGTGTCCAAGCTTCACTAGTAGCTGTACCTTACCTGAACTGGGGGGATACCACTCTGATATGAATTCCGCGTCAGACTCGCCAGGGACATGGAATGTAGTTCTAGTCCTTAGCACAAGTGGTCGTTCCGACAGGTACAAGTTGTGGCCCGGAAGAAGAGGAGTACTCGACACGGTACATGCGCGTACTAACTTTACTATGGCCGAGGCACACGGGTTGTAAGTATTTACCCTCGCTCCATCAAGTCAAAATACTGCTGACAGGGGTCACTCTGAACATTTCGTGTTACACCCTTTCCGAACAGATGGAATGCGAGAGGTAAACAGAGCAACGTCACGAGTAAAGGTATCAATAAAGTCCCAAAAAGCGCAGCGCGTTAATGGTATAAACGCCGTCATACTTTGGACATGAGCCGCCGTGTCTCCTGAGGAGTGAAGCGCAAAATTGTTGATAAGACTCGTACGAGGTTTGGCTAGGGAGGATTATCACCCACACGCCGGGCTAATTGGTCTCAAGCACTCACTCTCATCTCCTTGTGTTCTAGGAATTGAAGAACGACATTCCGCAAGTACTCATAATTAATTTCTTCTTCGTTCCTGACCAGAGGAGGCGAAGAGGAAGAAGGTGCGTCCGAGATCGAGGAGATGGAAGTGCGTGAGTCCGTGACTTCTGGTCGAGATGTCCAATATCCAGCACCCGGGTTGCGTTGTCTTTCCAGAACGGCAACCGAATTTTGGACCTTTCGAAGTTCATCCCGAAGGGTCTATCTCTTATTGAGCGAGGTGATTCGGGGAAAGTCAGAGATCATACTTTGTTTTGTGTACGTAACTGAGCTTCTCGGGTTTTGCTCTCCTCGAGTTGTTTCTCACTGTCATCGGCACGGGCTGCAGCTTCCGAGAGGCATCGATGCAGAGTTGACTATGCCGAGATAACCAATTGGCAAGACACTAATCTGGGACGTATGCAGACCCACCTCAGCATCCTTGAAGACGTCAATATGAGTTTGGAGTTCATATAATCGACCGTGCTGAGATCGAGCCTCAGTTTGGAGCTTCTCAATCTCGGCTTTCAACTCCCCAGTCATATCTTCATCCCGCTCGCGCAATTGAACAGAGGACTGAAGCATGCGTTTCAATTCTTCTGTCTCCTTGGTCTTTTCTGTGAGCTTGCGACTCCAGTTCGCTTCGGCTTCGGTGTGCTCTTTCTCAGCGGTCGTTAACGTCCTCTTGAGTTCCAAGAGCTTTGCCTCGTATTTGATTTCTATCGAGGAGATTCGTTGGGAAATTTCCTCTGCAGAAGCACCAGGGATTTGCGATCGCATTTCGTGCTCCCCCCGAAGTTCGCCGACTTCATCGTTGAGTAGAGTGATTCGCTCTTGCAATTCTTTTAGTTGGAACTGAAACTCTGTGTTTTGGGCCTGCAGTGACTCCGCATGGCACTGAGAGGACTCGAGCTCGGCTTGACGTAGTTCCAGCTGCTCGAAGAATGATTTATTTTCACCAGTGAGATTGGCCACCGTATTCTCGAGGGTGCTGATACGCGATTTTTTGGCAGAAATTTCCGCAGAGTACGAAGTCTGGGAGGCTATGAGCAGTAACAATCAACATATTGCACAGTGCATTACCTTCAGTGCATTCATTTCGGCATCAAACTGTTTTCTTGCGGCTTGAACATCCCTTTCCGCACGGTCCTTTGCGGCAGCGATGTCCTTGTCGAATTGTGCTCGCAACCCAGTGACCGCTTTCTCGCGTTCCGCATTGACAGCATCGACTTCCCTTTCCAAGTTGGCTCGCTCAGCGCGATCCTTGTCCTTCTCCTCCAAGCTCCGGTCTCTCGTTTCATTCAGCTCTCGCAATGCATCATCCCTCTCCTTCTCTGCCTTTACCAACTTTTGCCTGACAGTTTTGAGTAAACTTATGGCTTTCACTCTCTTCTCCTCCTCTTCTTTGGCGATTCCGTTCGCCTTGGAGACTTCGGCGCGCAGGTGTTCGATATCGGACTCCCGCTTAACATTGTCCTCTTCAGTTCGCGACGCCGTAGATTGCGATGCAGTGACGAGGGCTTCGGCCTCGCTCAGCTGTTGTCGTAATTTTTCGATTTGATCCGATTGAGAAGCAGTCTCCAGTCGGTGAGTGTCCCGGAGTTCCTCTAATCGTTCTTCCTGCCCTGTAAGTGTCATGTTTTGAGGAACGACGAGAAACCCCCAAAAAATGAGCGTACGCGTGAGCTTTCCATTGAGTCGCTGCAAATCATCTTGGCTGAGCTGAGGAAAAAATTATGACCAGATCCATTGTAGTTGGACATCCCGCTTACCTCGACTTTCATATTGACATTGATAAGATACTCGCGCAAGGCTGCGACGTCTTTGGATTCTTTTAATGGAGTCAGCTCGCCGATAACGCTATCTATATCCCGCCTTTCAACTTGAAGTTTCTTGAACGAGGTGGATACGTCTGGTACACCCAATGTTCATGCTAGCCAAGTGTGCAATATATGTGACTTTACCTGCAAATCTTTGCTCCACCAGTTTGAGGCGCTCTTGAAGGGCCTCGACACCCGCATCCTTTGACCTATCGGTTATCGTAGGTTCAGACTCTGCTTTGACACACTCTTCTCCAGGAGGATCTGTGTCTACCATTAACGCGCCAACGACCTCGGAAGCTTGAGTGCATTGTTGCGTGTGAGGTTGGGGCTCCGTGTGCGTCCCTTGTGGTGCCTCTTGCGTCAGTGTTACACCCACACAGGGACCGGCAGGCGAGTTTATGTGTATACTGTCCATTGAGCCCACACTTGAGCTAGCAGGATCCTGGGGGTCGGTAGGCGGCGCTACGCTCGGTGGTCGTGTAGCATCGTCGGATGCTTGTAAAGGAGCCAGACCATCATGAGTGTCTTTACATTCTTCGGCCTGAACTGAGCCGCCAACGGGAATGTCAGGAGCAGAGGCAGTCGTGCCTACCGCAAAACTTGGGGAGTCTGGTAGTGGCGTCGACGTAGGTGAAAGTGGATGCTGGGTAACGGAGACAGGGTCGGGGGTGGGTGATGCGCTTATCGACGGGTTCGGCGTACTACCTCCTGAAGATTCAGACACGACGAAGGATGCACGCAAACGCTCCTCAAGAGTTGTCTTGCGCAAACCAGCATCGCTTGTGCTCTTCGCGGTTGACAAAGGGCCGGGACTGGCAGACCGTGGCCTGTGGTTCCCCGCGTTCTGTTGAGCAGGACTCGCGGTCCGTTGGGTCGCAATTGACTTGCGGAGGTTTACGAGGGTATTTTCGGCCAACTGTGCTGAGGACGGACGGAGAGAGTCTGGTGACTGACTCCGAACATCCGTAGACAAGGCGTTGTCTTGAGACTGGCGAGGGAGGGGTTGCGCAAGACTCTCTACTGCTTGGCGGAACTGGGAAAACATTTGGTGTTGGGAGACAGGTCGCAGTCGAACTGATACGGTGTTGGTTGCTATAACACGACTTTGAGCTTGAAATGACCATCACGTCCAAACCAAATACTAAGTACTACGACAAAGCAAATAAATTACGAGGTTTCGTCTGGAGACAACTCTACTTCCTTCCCTTTACCGTTTGAGAGAATTGGGGGACTCCCTCTCGGGGACTCTGATGAGGCTAGTGCGGAGGTGGTATTCGCGAGTTGCCATGACGGAATGGATGGTCTACCCGTTAAAGCTGGTAGTGGCGTTGAGGGAGAACTTGTCAGACCACTTGGACCACGGCTAAGTAAAAGTGCCTTGAGTGACTTGAGCTCTTGTTGAAGCTCTGCGAGGGACTGTTTCTGAGTTTCCTTGTTCTTCTCGATCATCTTGAACATGTCGTTGTTCAGAGGGCGGGACAGAGGGAAGAATGTGGACTACCTTGGGCAACATTTCTCGGATGTTCTCGATCTCGTCGCGAATTTCGCGCATTTCATCCCTTGTTTTTGTCTCTCCTTGGCGCATTTCGACGACTACTGCCTGGACGTCACTAGAAGCCTTGTCTACCCGCTCCCTTTGCTCGTCGACTGCTGCTCGCACGGAAGCCGTCTCGGCTTGAATTTCCTTGAGAAGTGCCTCCGCGGCATCGAACTGGGCGGTGAGGGCGTCGCGGTCTTGTTCGTAAGCGGTCGCCGTTGGTGGTTTCAGATGGGGCAGCAGGTATTTCTTGAACAGGGAGATGGCGCCGTAAGCTACGGTGCCTGATACTACGGCGGTGATCTGCGAGGGTTGAGGGAGAGTGAGGAATGTGGGGTGCGAGAAGACGCACGAAATAGTCGCGCCAGTCCCATTGGTGGTGGTACGGGGCTGGTGCGTAAACGGGGAGGGGATGGGCGGACTGGTTGGCGGCGAGTCTCATAGCCTGGTCGATCTCTGGGGGAGACAAGCCCTTGGCCTCGAGGAACTGGAGACGCTGTGCGATGGGGGCATTCTGTGACTGGTGGGGGTGAGCGGTTGGGAGAGAGAAGGGAGAAGGAGACTTGCGTTTGGGTCTGACAAGAACGCGACTGCGTTTTTCAAGAGATCTTGTCTGTCCATGGTAGCCACTCGATTCGCACTCCGCCCGGGTTACTTATATTTTTCTACTCCCAACCCGCCTTGTTTTCTTTGCACCCGTCATGTTTCGTTTGGCAGCACAGAGAGCAGTCGTCCAAAAACTCTCCAACTCGTCACGCTCGACCTTGAGGACATCTTCGCTCTATGCTCGTTGCCGGACAACATGCACGCCCTCGCCCTCACCATCCATCCCGGCTTTCTCCTTTGGTGAGCTCTTTCGCCTTATACATCAATTCCCTTCTTACCTTCCAATAGCGGGCCGACGTCGCTATGCTGACGTTGCGACAAAATTCTCCCGCTCCAAGCCCCACATGAATATTGGAACCATCGGTAACCTCTCCTCTCCTCACCGCCGACGCGTCTTGACGCGTTCGCAGGCCATGTCGACCACGGAAAGACGACCCTCACTGCTGCCATCACCAAAGTTCTTTCAGACAAGGGCTCAGCCAGGTTTACAGACTACTCGCAGATCGACAAGGCTCCCGAGGAAAAGGCGCGTGGTATCACCATTAATTCCGCCCATGTAGAATACGAGTCCGACGCTCGTCACTACGCACACGTCGACTGTCCTGGTCACGCTGATTGTCAGTCCTGTGTATCCCCTACTCCTTTACCACTCATGCGTCCTGCTAGACATCAAGAACATGATCACCGGCGCTGCACAGATGGACGGTGGTATCATCGTTGTTTCAGCCACCGACGGCCAGATGCCTCAAACCCGTGAACATCTTCTCCTTGCCCGCCAAGTCGGCATAAAAAAACTCGTCGTCTTCATCAACAAGGTCGACATGGTTCCCGACGCCGAAATGCTAGAGCTTGTGGATATGGAGATGCGCGACCTACTTTCGACATACAACTTCGATGGTGAAAACACCCCTATCATCATGGGTTCGGCTTTGGCTGCCCTTGAGGGTCGAGATGACGAGATTGGCAAGAACAAAATCCTTGAACTCATACAAGCCTGTGACCGCTGGCTTGATGTCCCCCCTCGTATGCTTTTCCTATCTTGTATCGGTCATAGAATAACGCTGATCATCCCGCAAAGGTGACCTTGACAAGCCGTTCCTCATGCCTGTCGAGGATGTGTTCTCCATTCCTGGTCGCGGTACTGTGGCTACTGGCCGTGTGAGTAAAGTTCATCCACAATGTGAAGTTCGATGGTTCACTCTGCTCGGTAGGCTGAGCGTGGTGTGATCACAAAGGGTGAAGAAGTCGAAGTTCTTGGCCTTGGTTCATCACTTAAGACCACTTTGACTGGCATCGGTTAGCACGTTGATGTTCCTCTTCTTAACATACTAAATTGTACCCCAACAGAGATGTTTCACAAGGAACTGGACAGAGTAAGCATTCGTTGTTCCCTGACAAGGTCAAGTGGCCCATGCTTGCCGTTGACAGGGTGAAGCCGGAGACAACATGGGCGTTTTACTTCGTGGCGTTAAGCGAGAACAGCTCAAACGCGGTCAGATTATTGCTATCCCTGGTTCGATCAAAGCTGTCAAGCAATTCCAAGCACAACTTTATGTCCTCACCAAGGACGAAGGTTTGTGATCTTGGGCCCCATGTATGTCATTGTGCTGACACATTCCAGGTGGACGCTATACACCATTCGTATCTAACTACCGCCCACAACTCTTCCTTCGGACTTCTGATATCACCACGTCACTGACCTTCCCACCTGACACTCCGGACGCCGAGGACAAAATGGTTTGTTGTGTTACAAATAGGGAAGCGTTATTTTAATTTGCACATCAGGTTATGCCCGGCGATAATGTGGAGATGGTTTGTTCGCTCCAGACGGATGTTGCCGCAGAAGTTGGTTCGAGGTATGTCTTCAAATCCCGGTGGCATTCGGTGGGTCAAACCGCACTACTTTTGACAGATTCACGCTTCGCGAGGGCAACAAGACGAGTGAGTATTGTGTGCTTGCTACCGAGAACGGGACTGATTTAAATTAATTCAGTTGGTACCGGTATCATCACCAAGATCTTGGAATATGCCTAAGAGATGGAAATATGAGGTTCATATAATTTTCTGCTGTCATCTTATGTAGTCGCACAATATCCTTCATCTCCTCTCAGCATTGCCTATTAGTCGACACCCATTGCATCACCGAAATAAGCATGATGGTGAACGGTCTTCTGTCCCTACCTACTTTTCATCCCCTAACAGGTGAGACAGTTGTCTTTGAGGATTCCACGGATGTGGGGACCATCTCTATCACAAATTGTGCTCAGGAGAGCCTCAAAAGTGTGGTCTTCGTCAACCGTCCATGAGTTGGGTCACGTGGTTAGAGGCAAGTACGCACATCCTTTGCAACGATAGGTTGCATAGGCGATTAATGGAGCCGTCACAGAATTGGTGCAGTAGTGTCGAGGTTGCTTCGGATATCGTGTGGATTTCTGCCCACACGCTCGTATGCTCCTTCCTCTGGGAAATTTTTGGAGGTCATCGAAAACAGTGAACTCGGGCTAGCAAACCGTTCTTCAAACAATGAAACTGAATCACCAGAAATCCCAAAACGCAGAATTGTTTTGAGCGATGCGCAATAGGTTGGTTCTGCAAGATCAGATTTTCCGAGCCTCGCAAGGCATGTCTCAAGTGAACCTTGTTACACTACACATAATTCAGCTGATGAACGCCTGCAAGATGAATGAGCACTTGAAACACTTACACTGAAGGGTACGAGAAGAGTTATCAACCGCGGTGAACCTGTGTTGCGAGTATGGCGGTTGACGCTGGTTGGTTCTTACTCATATGCTAAGGATAATTTCAGTGGTGGAGTTACCGGGCTTGTTGGATCGGGAGATAGGACTGTATCCTCCAT
>JBBPSC010000056.1:5262-40859 GCA_038093395.1 Baorangia bicolor
TCCAAAGGTCGCAATACGCAGATTCACTCAAGCAGCAACAGGAGGATCTCGCCTCCTGGGTGCACGAGATCCATGGTGGGATGTATCCCCATCTAGTGCGTTCTCCTGCCAGTGCTTCAAATCAGGGTTGATTCCTTTGGCCGTTGACCGATTCCCTCAAGGATTCCACTGGACTATTCCACAATTACGCGGATAACTCGTCGACGTTCTTGGATGCGTCGTCTACAGCCCTTCTCGCAAGCACTGTTTATCGCTTGTCCCTTTTGTGGGGTGTTCATACACACCTTCCACTAGCCGAGGTCTCAAGGAAGAGTCTGTCAGCCCCTGCCAGTACCTCTGGACTGCTTCACTTTACCGCAAACGGTTGGCTGACACCTGTCGTTAACCCCTACTCGTACCCCGATCAGGGCCAGGATAGTCCAGAGGGCGAAGCATTTGTTATCTCCATGCAAGCTGCATGGCGGGACTGGGTCGCAGATGGCGCTCAAGGTGCCAACGGCTCTTCACGTAGCAATGGTAACATAGACTTCAACGCGTACCTCTTGTTAGTTTCGTCCATCGTTTTTAACTTCGTACTCTGGTCTAGGATTTAGCTCGTTGATGTCAAACATGTCTTAGTATCTGGAGGTAGATATCATGTGTTTGATCGACGTGGCAAGGTGCAACATGACTCACGGCTCTGGTATCCACTTGGAGACGGTCGGATGCAGACGATGAGTGTCTGAAGTTATCAGAAGTCGGTCATCACCGACTCCCAAGTTCACATGCCAGGGATGTCGTGTGGCTTCGTGTGTGTCCAGTAACTCCAACGACTTTTGTTCGCTCCTAGTAGTACCGTTGACATTAAAATGATTGGACCCATCAGATCGTTCCTGTTCATTCCGTCTCAGATCCAGGGACATCCAAAAAGCCGATCATTTAAGCAAATTAATTATCGAACCAGGCGCATAGTGTGGGAACTCACTGTGAGCCTAACGCATGTACGATGAAAGTGAAAAACCCCAAATTTCGACCTTACTCTTGCAAGTCTAGCTCAGTGTTGTTCGCAAAAAGTTTAAGCTTTCTATGAAATTGGAGATATAACTCGAACAACTTACAAGCCGTGTTGTAAGTCTGTAAGTGAGGTTCCCGCGGGGAATCGGTCGCCCTTGGCTACCGTATACGGCAAGCACGCACAGCAGCCGACACTCGACAACGTCCGTCCCCGGCGAGCCCGAGCCTCACCACAGGCGAGTCTTGAGGGGGAGCATGGGCACGCCATCTTAGCCCATTTTCAGTACCATCCGACTCAGATCGTAAAATAGAAAAACCAATGTATATCCTATGAACTCGTCCCAAAGATGATGGCATCGCTAGCAAGATGAGGAACTCGGTCCGACGCATAAATTCCACTGTCACGTCTACAACGCCACAGGAGACTGATGTAGAGCTGTACCTCGCTGCGGATTTCAAGAATATTTGGAAACCAGGGCTCGCACGATATCTGACGCATCTCCTGTCGCTTCCCCGCTACATGCCGAATCCCCGACCTGGTTGTCCCATCGTTCCCCGATTGAGATCATCAGGTTTGTCACCGCAGCCGCGTCATACGATGTCCCGTTTTGCTTGCTAGCCGCCAGGTATCCAACGAAGGCCTCCCAACGTGGTGCATAATACCCTCCCACGAGACCGCCCCACTGTTTTGACGCATAATCGTTGATCTCCCCTGTCGGCCCCCAGAGTGTGATCTGGTTCCGGGCGGTATACTCAAGATAGGTTGCGTACGTCGCGTTGCCGTGGGACCAGCGTTGCGCAGCGTCGAGCCAGTTGGAAAGGCGGAAATGCGGATTCGTGAGCAGGAGGTTGTCAAGGTCGTACAGGAGCTCCAAGAGGGGTTTTCCGGCTGCCTCCACTGCAGCCGCGTCTGTAGTTGATGAATTGAAGGTGCCGACAAGGGACTGATATAAGTCAATGAACCGATTGGCAAGCAGTTGGCGGGTCACGTCCACTAGGTCGTATTGGAACTCTGGGATCGTGAAGAGTTCCTGGGATTCGTGGCTGCCATGAATCAACATCTGCAGGACAGGAACAATGGTAGTGTTCGTGTCGTAGAACAAGAGGGTAGGATGATGTCCGGTGCGGTTTACCAGGCCGGTCAACGCTGGCGCAGGTTCGAGGATGCTCTTGACGGTCGCTTGGGCTGATGGGTTTTGGTTGTTATACACGGTAGAGGCGAGTAGCTGCCAAGCATCCACGACGACTGGCGGGAGATCGCCAACGTTGTACCGCCTCGAGATCCATGAAGAAACATATGATGTTCGGTTGATGGGTGTTGGTGACCAGGCCTGGTCGAGAAGGACATCATACACGATCTCGTTTCCTTCCAAACCTTCTGGCGTCAAGCCCACACCAACCATGGAACTTCCAGATGAAGCGAGCGCATTGACTGGCGCCTCTGTGATGTTGACAAAATTGCCTTCGAGACCCATATTCCCTCCATAGTCGTGGAGTTCGCACCAGATCCATTGCTTTCCGTAATAGGCATCCAGTCTCTGCCACTGAGGCTGCGCCTCGCTGTAGAGATCCAGGATGATCATACTGTCGTTTCCTGGTACACCTCCGAGATATGCCTGAACGAGCTCTGCGGTCCAAAACGTCTCGGAGCTAAAGAACATCCAACCCTGCATCATCCAGATCGCTTGAGGGTCAGCGGCGCGCAAACTGGCGAACGTGTTCGACGCGGTAGACTGCAGGTAAGAGGCGTTGCCGTTGTATGGGTTGTTCTCGTTGTATTGATCGAGCGTATAGATGTGCGACACATTGCCATAAGCAGCTGCCTGTTTGTCGATGAACGACTTTTGGAGGGTAAGAAAAAGAGGGTCGAAAGGTTCGAGGAAGGAGACGTTGGTAAAAGTACTTGGAAACCCGCTCCATTGACCCCCGACGACGATGGATGCGTTAGGATACAAGACGGAGAGTGCATGGGGGACGAATCCAGTGAATGAAGGCATCACGGGGGTCATCCCGAGCCCGACCATACGTGGGATGAGCTGTTTCTGAAGGTCAAACTGATCATTGACCCATTGCATCGGCAGCTCACCGCCCCAGCTACCCTGGATATTACCGAAGCGGTTCCACGCCTGGAAAGGTGGGCCGGACAAAAATTTCAAGATATCCGAATCACTCAATCCTGCTTCGCGGAATACTTGGATGAGGATGTATTCATACCCGACCCATGCAAGGGGGAGGTTGACGCCGCGGAGCGCCATCCAAGAGGAGCTCCCAGTCGTCGAAGGAGTAAAACGCGGTCGTGTAGCTGAACGTGACCGTGTTAAAGAAGTAGCGGTACTTGACAAGAGAACTGCGTGTCACGGGTGCCCCAATGGATGGTAACTTGTTGGGAAGGTCCTTGAGCCTAGAACCAGTCCACCAGATGTCGACACCACCGTATTCGGTGAGGTACCTTTTTGCAGCGAGAGCATTATTTCAGCCTTGGAAGAACGGGGGGAAGGGAGCCTTACGTGTACAAACCGCGAGCGCATGCACTGATCGACGTGCACTGTATGTTTATCTGAGAGTTTCCTTGACCCTGCGTGTCCACATCGCTCAAGGTAAACGTATCGAGGGTGCTATCATCTGGCGTCAAGCTAAAGTTGAAGGACTGGCTATGAACTGGAATGCGTCTCTGAATTAGCGAGTAGAGGCCGTCCACGCCTCCAGTTTGGGTCATGGCCCGCGCTGCAGCCTCCAAGGCGATGAAAACCACGAGCCCGGTACTACTGAGGACTCTCATTGTCCAGAGGAGAGTGCGAGTCGAGAAAACGAAGAGTGGATTGCTGAGCGTCTCGAGTCTCGACGTTATGCGTAACCTCAGAGGGACGAGGTGTAGTATTCCTGAGGGCAGTAACTCTTGAATGATGATTCACATCAATAACCAGTCTGATTTGCCAACCTTGGCGGTCCCTTGGCGCCGGAAAACTTCGTCTGAAAGTCACAGGCTGCGAATGGATCAAGCCTTTGATAACTGATTTCGGGATCTTGGCGCGGCGCCCGCGATGCGCATCATTTCTCGACAGGTTCTGTCGTCCCTGTGGATTGCCACTATTGGCTTGAGTTTGGAAGATAATTTGGTAGTAGGAGGAAGTTGCTCAGCCTGGAAGGTAGAGATGTACGTCACCTTGTATCGTTTAGATAATTCCTGTAAAGAGATCTCGACGTCAATCGCATGCATCGTGGGTATCAGTCACTAACTTTGCGTTAGCGCACAAGCATCTACTGTAGTGGGTTTTCTTAGCCAGTAGCACCGCGCGCAGTGTGCATGATAGTGGCGTACACGAAACGCGTCACGCCTCGAAATGTCCACCAGAAGTTCGGAAAGCCAACGTAGGATAATTATTACACGAAATGCATAGACATTAGCGAGCAGACACTACAAGTACTATCTATAAGATCGACTCAAACGTGCACCGGCATTGGGCAACGTCTGGGCAGGTCCACCTACGACCGATGATCAATATCACCGACGCAAGTAACGCGTCGAAAACGAGACCGCGGCCAAGGTACACGTACACGGCCGTATTATACCATGCATATAATCTATATGAACATACGGAACACGTACGCTGGACCGAGCTCCAACGATAAATCAACCAACCATGCGATACCGAATCACTGTTCGTCTGCCGTGAAATAAGCGGTGCGACTCGTCGGGGACGACAACCGCTTCCAATTCGCCAGAGAGCGCTTTGACGAGCGGAACAGCTGGTGGTTTCGGAGGTGGTTTCAGAGGCCCGTCCTCGCGAAATGCGTTCTTGTCTTTGCTCGCGTTCGCTTCAGAGTTCGATGCAGACGACAGGCCAGGGCCAGGGCCAACGGCGGTCGTCAGAGGACGGAGTTGCGCAATCAGCTCGAGCGAGCACGTAAACTGCATGAGAATCCCCCCTTTGTCGATCGCGAACGCCTCCCCTGTTCTAGAGTCACGGTCACCCATGGCGACCACAAACAAAAACGCATGTCTCACCTAAACTTGCCTCGTAGGACGCGCTCCAAATCCAGAACAACACTCGACACCTCTTGGCGCATGGCCTCCAACTCTGCTGGATTATCGCGCCACCTCGGATGATCACGGTCATGGCTATTTCTCTCACTGTCGCCCCTCTGGCCAGTGACGATCGAATACTCGCCCACGAAAACGAACATCATCGGGGGGTGTTCAGGTTTCCACGGCTCGCTCTCGCCGTGACCCCCACCTTCACTGTCATGCAGCTTCGCACGAAAGTACATAATTTGGCCCTCCATGAACCCCTTTAGCTGCGCGTCAAACGACGACAACAGTGCTCCCCGGTTCTGGTGCGCCGGAAAGCGGGGCACGACCTCAAGTGGGCACGAAGCATTCTTGGTCTCGAGGAGCGCGTCTTGCTTCCGGCGAGCCTCTTGTCGAGCCTTGGCACGACATCTGGTGCATGTCTTCCACCGGTAGACCTCCGGAAGAGGGATTCGGCTTCGACAGTGCTTCACAGAGCACAGTCGGGAGGTCTTGGGAGTCAAGGTCGTGTGGGTTTCACACATGTCTGGGCTAAGAGAGCGCCATCGACGACAGGAGAGGTCGGACCTCTCTATTGAGTCACAATAGACTCGGTCAATGAGATAAGCACAACGTCAGGGCTATCATACTCACCAATACCCATCATGCTTTTCCGTTTGTTCTCGAGCCGGATTTTTTGAGCTCTCCGACACGGGTCACACGTCTTCCATCGGTGGTCCTTTGGAAGAGCGATATTACATCTCTTGTTCCCGCATTTTCGAAATAAATTGCCTGGGGGGAGTCGAGTACTGAGCAGTGGAATGTGGATCCTGAGGCCTGTGGTATCCCCATGTGGCCTTGCAGGCCTAAGACCAGGCTCCGGGCCCGAGTCTGATACGCTTTCCGCGTCGGAATCCGAGGAAGAGAGCTCGGTGAGATCACTGTCCCAGCCGGGAATTGGGCTGACGCCATGACCGCCCGTCAGTTCGTTCCTGCTGCCCTTGCTAGGAGAGGGTGGTGGTGGTGGGAGGTCGCTCCCATCCTCTACGTCCGATATTTCGTCGAGCATGGTCGCTACTTCCTTTTCTTCCATGGAAGTATCCGTCGTCGGCGAACTGGTACTGGGGCACCGCGAAGGCTCAGGAGTGTCCATGGCGGCCAATTTGCGTCGTTTCCAGTCCCCAACGCTACACTTGACGCACCGTTCCATACGAGTTTGGGCCATCAACGCCTCGTTGCATCCTGGCGTCCGGCAATGCCGCTTTATACTGTCCGTCAGCCAAGTCGCATGCCGCTCCAAATGACGACATCACTGACTGGTGGACTTTTATCCGCGGGAACGGTGAGATCTTGCAGAGCAGGGATAGTCTGTAAACCGTCTTTGAACAGTTCACGCAATGTGGCGGGCGGTGACAATTTGGTTCGTGGTTTTAATGATGATATCCACGTGGCTTTTGCAACATCCTAATAAGAATGAGAGTCAGCACTGGGATTTCCGTCTCTCGCCAAGGGCATAAAGAGCCAACCTCTGGATACACGAGCTCAAGCTCAGCGTCCTCGTCTTCTATGGGTTTGGGCTTCTCCCTCTTTGACTCCGAGGTGGTAGAAGCATATTGTGTTGCAAGTGGGATACCCTCCGGCGGGCTTGAGCATGCGAAAAAAAGAAAAAGAGATCAAAGGCGTACATCCGGATATACTAAATCAGCCTCCGATTCATTTTCGACATCCTTTCTTTCCGTCGCAACCTTGGCGTCATGAGCAGCTTCTCGCAATAATGACTGGATCAAGACTACACTTGAGTCTCCCCAGGTACGGTCCTGGCATTAAAGGATGACTCACAGCACGAATGAGATCAAGCGACTCTAGTGGACGGGCACATGTACGTTCCGTTGCACGTCTAGGTACGCGCTTCTGAACAACCGCGGGCGGTGGATGGACGAATCCAGCGCCAGCACACGCCTCGCACATGTCGCCTCGCACATGTACGGGTAACCGTGCACCACACCCATAGCGCATACACACTCTAAGCACGTCTTCGCCGTGGTTCACGCTCGTATATGCCCCTCCGCCTGCAACGGCACCCACGCTCTGAAGTGACGCTGACGTCGCGGATGGGAGATGAGGGTATTTGATCGCGACGGCCGTGGCGAGGGCGCGCGTCGTCTTCGCTATCGACGTCACCACGGGATAGGGATTCGTTCGCGGTACGGCGCGGTCCCGGGGACTTTTTTTGACGATAGCGGCATGTCGAACTTGACAGGGCGGACAGAGGACGTGCGCGGTTCGGTAGTGGGACGAGACTCTGAACGTGACGCGACAGGCGGTACAGTTGGCGGTCGGTTGTTTTACCTGTCAACGTTCATTTGAAAGCGTCAGCGTGCAACCGTTTGGCGTGCGCGTAATGTATGGAACCCGACCGGTTGTCGTGTAAAGGGGAATTGACGACGAATGAATCATGATGCTGATGGAAAAGAAAGGGCAGGCACTACTCACCGTAGACAGACCAACGGCAATCGATCCTCCCGCCGCACACGACCCGCAGACGCTCCATACGTTCCCTGGCTCTGTTGCGCGACCGCATCGGGTGCACGCACCAGAGAAGATATTTGGAGGGCAAGGGATGCCCGGCCACTGTGAGGGTACAATCAGAGGCGCTGGGTTGACGCTCTGGCGCGCGTCCATCGAACGAGCGCTGGCAGTAGTGGGGGGGATAATGATCGTGCTAATCAACGAACGAGGCTCGACACGCAAACGCGCATAGAAAGCATATCGGGGGAGAACACCGCACCGAAAGAAAAAAAAAAGAAAAAAAAAGAAAAAAGAGGCGGGGTCAGGGAAGCCGATATATCAGATCAATTGGGACCTGACAAGACAACAAGTTTGATATTGAGACAGCAAATACAGTAACCTTAGTAGTACGCTATTCACAAAAAACATCAAGCTCCGTTAAAATCTCCTGCACCCTCCCTCTTCGACTTGTCGTAGCACTCCAGCGTCACACTCGCGAGGAACCCCGGTATACACTGCTCCTCCTCCACCCAGTAGTGCATCAGCTGCGGGAGATCCTGCGGCCCTCCTTCGCCCTGAGCGACCAGCTGCATCCGCGCACCATCTCCATCGGCGTTCATTTTGCTCAGAGGCTGGAAGACAAACGACGCAGAGAGGTCGTATATCGACGTCACCCTCACTTGTCCGTTCGGGTAGAAAGCAAGCTTGAGTCCTAGAATGGATGCGATCGCTTCTCGGAACTCGGCACTCTTAGCCGTGAAGACCTAGAGATCGCGTGTTTAAATGGCTGGAATTGAGATGCAGAGAACTGTATACCTGCTGCAGTCGGAGCAGCCGCTTCTCCTTTTGTTTCACGACTTCCTCCAGTTCCTCCTTCTCTTTGTGAAGCACTTCCCAACTCTCACGTGGGACGAGTTCCTCCCCGCGTGAAGTCCCTGCTTGCGTGTCAACCACCCCACTGCTCTCGAGATCTCTCAATCGCTTGATGAGCGCTTCGTTCTCGCTCTTGAGACGATCCATGACTGATTGTCGAAGGTCACTCCATTGTTGAGCCGGGTTGTCACGGAGACAGAGCACGCGCATGCCCGATGGGACGTGGTTTCCAGCGCCAATCTTCCCTCGCAGCTCAAAGAGCGTCTGTTCCAATTCTTCAACCTTGTCTTCGCGTACTTTGACCGTGCTGCGGGCTTCATCGAGAGCTAAACGACGTGGAGGTCAGCATAAACTCTTTAACTGCGTAAATTGACGGGTACCTTGGGTAGCCTCCTCGGCTGCACCCTTGTGGTATTCCATCCGCTGTCTCAGCTCTTTCCGGGAGAGCCTAACGCCGTCCGCGCCGTCCTCGCTGTCTATAGCATCTAGTGCCTTTTGTAATTGGTAATTGGCGGCTTTATACTCTGACAGCGATTGTTCGAGGTGGAGTATGCGTTGCGAGAGACCGCTATCTGAAGTGGACACCTCCCGAGTAGCTTGGTCTTCAGCGGTGAAACTTGCCTGAAGAACAATCAAAAATGATACTGTAGCTCAAGTGTTCGCACGCACCACAAGGGCTTGCAAGAAACCGACTTCTCGCTCGGCCAGTTGAGTTCGTTGCTCGCGTCGTGCTACCTTGTCTTTTAGCGATTGTACCTCACCCTGTAATGTTCCCATCGTCCCTTGGGCTTCTAAGATGGATTCATTCATACGTGCGAGTTCGGCTTCGCGACTCCTAAGGACAGCTATGTTGGCGCCATGCTCTTCAAGCAGGCGCGCGTGTGTTAGCCTGAGCTCGGAAAGGCTCTGGATGACCGATAGAGAAGCCTTGGAAGGCGTGCCGACCTCATTAGACTTATTTGCCCTGTGCGCTGCTGTATCGGCAACCAGTCGTTGGTGAAATGCACGACGCACCACTCCTGTCGTTCTCGTCTTGCTGCCTCCACTTGGGCCTCCAAAGAAACAACCTTTTCTCTCAGCTCATCCACGACTAAGACTCTCCTCTCCAACGCCCGTTTCTCCTCGCGGAGAACCTCAAGATTCGCGTGCCTGTCCTTATATCTGCCCAAGTCTGCATTTAATTTCGCGTTCGTCGTCTCTAGCGACCGAAGATACGAGGCCTGACGATGAAGCTCGTCACGGATAACGCCCCAGTTCTCATCTTCATTGTGTCCCCTGAGCATTGGCTCAGAAGCAACCTCCGCCTCGTCTAATTTCTGTTGCAAAACCTGGATTGTGGCATCCCGTGCCTTGGCGGTTGCTCGGTATTCCACGAGTTCTTCCTCGAGTTCCGCATTTCTCCGTGCCAGGGTCGATGATTCAGCTTTCTGGGAGGCAAGGAGTTGGGTATGGGTCCGTTGCAGTGCGGAATACGACTCTTCAAGTTCGATGTTCTCATTCCTAAGCGTGGCAATGGCATCACGCAGAGACTTCAAATTCGCCTCTGCGTTTTTCTAGGACACGGACATGAAGCCGAAACGTGCGCTTGCATAATCCAACGCACACACACCTTGTCCTCCGCGTTCACTTTGCGCTCCTTTTCCTTTTCCTCCCGCTCTGCTTGTTCTCTCTCGGTCAAAAAGCGTCTGTCGCCTTCCAGCTGCTCGATGTATACCTCCTTTTGGCGTAGCTTGTTCTCGAGCTCGGTCTTGGCGGCCTGTGCGGAGAGGAGCTGGCGCTCCAGGGATGCATGGGACATGTGCGAGGTGAATGCCTGCGAACGTTGTTGGCGCTTTGCGGTCGAGTGTTGCGGGTCTGCGAGGATGTGTTGTGTTAGTTCGCGCGGCACGGGGAAGACGGGAGTGCTTACCGCGCTCTAGTTCTGCCATGAGCGAATCCCGCTTGGTACGCGCCGACGCAAGCGATCCGGCGGTGAGGAGGGTCCTCGACGACGCCCTCGACGACGACGACGTACCTCTGTTCATAATGTGTCGGGCACGACTGAGCCACTTCAGCTTCCGGAACAAAAGAACAATCGGACTCGAAATCCGAATCCACGATTTCCAAAAATGGAAAGCGCCGATACCACCATAATATCACTCGAGCCAGTGGCGGTCCCGTACAGCAACTTCAACTTGCAAAAAACGTTCAGCTTGTGCCCGTCGACGATCAGCATGTCCATGGACGGCAGCGACTATGAGGGCGACGAGTTTGCCGATGAGTCTTACGACGACCCGGACCACACCTCAAGTGGCAAGCGCACGAAAGCCAACGGATACCAGCTCACGAATGTCTTGCCATTGCCCAGGGCGACCACTTATTCTACTCAAGCGCTATATGGTGCGTCTCGTCCGCATGAGCGAAATATTGTTCGTTGTCGCTAACTCACTGCACAGACCAGGTTCACGCCGGAGATATCGACCTGGAACCCGAGTACCAGCGAGGTACGTCATGCCACTGCATTGCCCACTTTCGCTGAACGACGAACCGATTGAATAGATGTCGTATGGCCGGAATCGAAGCAAATTGGCCTTATTGACTCTATTCTTCGTAATTTCTATGTCCCACCCATTATATTCGGTATGCTTTCCCTCGGACCCTTTCTCCGGTCTGACCGTGGTTGTCAGTGGCACACCAGCACGAGGATGGCTCGGAAACGAAGACATGCATAGATGGAAAACAGAGGCTGACTTCCATTCATCGGTGTGTAGTCCTCTGTCCTGATTCTGTGCTGTGCGCTTATTTAAGCGCAGGTTCATGGACGGACTGGTTCGTCTCTTTCCTCTGTCTTCATATGTTCACGTCTCATTCACGTCGATTTATCTAGATACCTCGTAAGTTGTTGCTGTCCCTTGAATTCACGCTGCTCATTCCAGCCATTCATTTCTAGATCGAGATCCGTAAGTCTGTCGAGTTGCTTATGGAAATCCCTTTGTTGATGTGAATAATGTAGGCTCACTAGTACAAAATACTGGTATAAAAGCAGTGTGACCTCGCAGAGTGGGCGAGGCCAGCCACTGCCTGACAGATACCGGCGATTATTTGCAAACAAGCAAGTTGTTTGCATCGAGTACCAAGATCTCCCTGATTCGGATGAGCGAGAAATCTTTCAGGTAGGTATTTAATTACCGCCTTGGTCGCGTCCGGTACTAATGTATGTCACAGAGAGTGCAGCTCGGAATGGCGCTCACCCCCGCAGGTCTGTGTGACCTTACATTATTGCGCATTGCTTAACCTGTATCTTTCAGAAAAATTACAGGTACTCAATACTCCAATGTCCTCATTTGTACGCAAGTTACAATCAGAATATTTCAATTCGGACAGCCCTCTCGACGCTGAAGGTTTTGATTGGGATCGTTCACGTGGGGGCGATTTTCGTTGCATCACTCAGGCACTATACCTCATCGCCAAATACCCCTCGGTCTCTTCGGTAGGCGCCATCATCCAGCTCGAAAAATGGCTTCATAATCCGACCGTCAAACCTTATGCCCGTGGCAAAGGGAAAAAGAAAGCCACAGATGATGATGCAAGCGATGACCTTTCGAAAGACGATACATTTCTTGAACGGGTCCACTCCACCTTCCAAACCTTTTCAAAACTCATCGGCGATGCCTCCCTCCGACCCCTCTTCCTCAAACCAGAATGGCGTGTCTCGCCGATCGAGTTTGTGATGATGTGTCTTTTAATCTCAGTCAATAAGGATCACTTGACGTTGCAGGAACTGGCTGTGAAAATAGGGGAAATGAGGGTCAGGGTGCGGAAGGAACATATAGATATTCGGATGAATTCCCGTGTGGCCACGACGTTGCTCGACTTTATCAAGGAAAGTCCCGATCCACAACATTCTTTGGAGCCAACGAAAAGTGGTCTTAAAAGAAAGAGGGAGGAAGAAGATGTCGTGATCCCAGGAAGGAAAGAGAAGGACCGCAGAGAGGATGAAGGTGGTTCGGCTCCCGCGCGATCCCAGGCTTCGTTCATCCTCCCACCACCAAGACCGGACCGACTATTGGCGGTACGAGAGGCGAAGAAGGCTATCGCACCGCCTCGCGTGACCCCACCCAAGCTTCCTACTGCACCAGCTTTGTTACGATGAAGGCTGTAGGCACGTGCATGCATCTCCTTGTCTGCTTCCCGTTACCATCCGAGTTCCCAAGTCGCACATTTTACATAGTGAACGATTCTGCCCACCTTCGGCGCCCTGCTTTCACTCCCGCTCGTCCTCGGTTTATTGACTCGGTTATTCGAAGTCAAGAAGGCACCTTTGTCGAGGGGGTGACACCCCATGTTTATCTCACTTGTCTACCTGTAGTCCTGACGTCAGTCACGTCACCCTGTACGGAGGATATGGCCAATGATCCTGGTTGGCCGCCTGCTGGATCACTCTGTCACTCACCGTTGACCAGCACATACTTAGTAGGATGGAGAGAATCTGTTGTCGCGTGAGGTGGCACCTGACGGACTTTGACATTAACCTCGACGTGAACGCACTAGAGGTAGTTCCACGGCTTATATAAGCAGGGCTGTGTTCTTGGCTGCTGGAACTACTCGCGTCGGATGTCACTTTGAGGGCCCCAAGTACGTCTAGCCGTTTTACTCGTCAATCGCAAGATCACCGTTAAGCGCGACTCAGGAGCCTGCCGTGGTGTGCATCGAGATTCAATTGCACGCACAGCTCAAGCTAGGACCTCGCCGTGCCGTTATCGACGATTCGACGTTGTGTTCATCGAGGTGTAACCACACCGCAACCCGATATCCAAATGGGACGGCTCGGCTACAGTCGTGTTGCCATACTGTCTTGAAACTATGCTGCGTATGTACCTTGTGTCCAGAGGCGAGTTAAAGCATGCTACCAGTCATCAAGGTTGGTAAGGTTCCTGTCCATCAACATGATAAGTTATTAATACGACCTCCATCTAGCTTATGCACCACATGGATTCAGGCGAGACCCGTCCAAAACTCGAGCAATCCTGCGAGAGGGCGGTCTGCCGAGCGTTTCGAAGTGTTACCTCCTAGTCGTGCCGGGGCCCGAACCTCTGTCGTTTTGACACGATCATACACTCTCCTAGAATGTTTCGTGTTTCAAAATGATGTCCCGCGTGTTCCCCCTCCTTATCGACATATGATCCCCGCTGTGAATTTGCCATCGGAAGATCTTACAGGGACCTTCAAAGCCTTGATCTTTGACGAGTTCCCATCTGCTTTCCCCCTCTTTCTATCTTGACCACAACTCTGACTTCAAGCACTGAGATCATGGCTAATGAGCTCGAGGGCAGCCGGCTGAGTCCAGAAGATTATGAGAAGGCAGACTTTAAGGACGATGGTGCGTTTTCTGGCAGATCTTGCAGCTTGCGGATCCCGAGGGGCTACCTTTCAGATGTAGTACTCGCAGATATCGCCGATTTCGACGACCCCAACATCGATCATGAGAACGCTGTCTCCGGAATATTAGGTACGCATAGTTGTGAAACTACATGATTTCGCGTTGAATGCATTGATAGAGGATGATTCACCGTATCCGGAGGTGCGATCGGCCGTGGCCAACACGGACGATCCGAGTATCCCGGCGTCTAGCCTCCGCACTTGGGTAATGGGTATGCGCCGGCCTCTGACCGAGAATACCGACGCTAATGTCCTTGACTAAGGTATCATTTGGGCCATCCTACTTTCTGGATTGAACCAGTTCTTTTTTTTCCGTTATCCCTCCGTTGGCGTATCGGGCTTCGTCCCGGTGTTGATATCATTGCCGATTGGTCGTGCATGGGCCGCTGTGCGTTTTCATGTCCTCCACGCAAGTTCTGACTGATTCGGTGTGCGAATAGTTTGTCCCTAATTGGCGCATCTTTGGAGTTTCTCTCAACCCAGGTCCCTTCACAATCAAGGAGCATGTGCTCTTGACGATCATGGCTACCGTTGGTGCAGGCTGTACGTGTGTTGTATGTATTATTCCACCTGCCAAGTTCTGACCGATTCTACGAACAGCGGCATATGCGGTATGCTTGGGTTGTCATTCATGATCGCCACATCTAATTGATGTATTTGATCCATCCAGACGGACATTGTTGCTGTTCAGCGGGTGTACTACAACCAGAGGTATAACTTTAGCTGTAAGTACCACTCGTTCAACGGATGGTTGCAGTGTGCTCACTATCGCAATTCCCATTTGTGACGTCTTATCTTGTGTGTACTTCGCCATGCCACGCATTTTAATTTGGTCATGATCGATCGATCGTCCGCCCACGGTCGCTCTTGTCGATCTTGCGTTTGCCGGACCGGTCGTCTCGTGGCTCTACTGATTCGCACCCACTGACTAACATATCTTATCTTCATTCAATACACTGCAGACCAATGGATGTTGGTGATGTCCACGCAGTTGCTTGGCTTTTCCATCGGTGGTATTTTGCGACGGTTCCTCGTCCAACCCCCCTCGATGAGTACGCATATTGCTTCTTTGGGAAACGTTTCACTCACGAACATCGTCCCCGCAGTCTGGCCAGCCAATCTCGTGACCTGTGCCCTATTCAATACGCTTCATTCCCAGTCTTATGCGGGTATCGGTACTCGAGGAGGGATCTCGCGTGAACGCTTCTTCCTGTATGCATGGGCAACTGGCATGTGCTGGTACTTCCTTCCCGGGTACCTTTTCCAGGCACTCTCCTACTTTTCCTGGGTGTGTTGGATTGCTCCAGACAATATTGTCGTGAATCAACTATTTGGATATGTTGATGGCTTGGGGATGAGTTTGATCACATTTGATTGGGCGCAGATCTCGTATATTGGTGAGCACGTTGTTATCGAATGGGATTGGTTCGCTGACGGATGTATTGACTGAGTTTAGGTAGTCCGCTTGCAACCCCTTGGTGGGCAGAGGCTAACGTCGCTGTTGGCTTCGTGGTTGTCTTTTGTATGTCTCTGATTTTTGTTCAATGCTGGAGCGGTTGCTTATGTGTCCACAGGGTTCATCACTCCCATACTCTACTATACCAACACTTGGTACAGCCAGTACTTACCGTACGTATTAAATCTTTCCTCCCGATATCTTTAGCGCTGAAGAGATTTGTCAACAGCATATCGTCACGTATATCCTATGATAACACCGGCAGTCCCTACAACGTCACCCAGATCATCAACGCCGATGCGTCGCTCAACCTCGCCGCGTACCAGCAATACAGTCCACTTTTCCTTTCGTGTGTTATGTAATGTTTATTTCCGAGATTGATGCTCATAACATTGTAGGACGACCTTTGCTATATCTTACGGACTATCGTTCGCTTCTATCACTGCGACGTTGATGCACGCGTTCCTCTATTTCCGCAAACAGATCTGGGCCCAAAGCAGGCGTTCGATGCACGAGCAGCCTGACATCCATGCACGTTTGATGTCCAAGTATAAGCAGGTCCCTGAATGGTGGTATGGGATCATTTTTGGTGCGTTCGTATGCTGTATCAGGCCGTCGGACACATTCAATTCATGAGTTCATTTGACAGTGACAATGTTCGTATTTGGCATTGTCTTAATCGAGGTCTGGCATACCGAGTTCCCAGTGTGGGCTTTCTTGCTATCGTTGTTAATTGGTGCGCGCTCTTAGATTGTTGAAGAAATTGATGCTGAGGGTACCATTCCTCCTCGACACAGCTTTCTTCTACGTTATACCCATTGGAATGATACAGGCGATTACTAACCAACAGGTTGGTCTCAAGTGAGTTTGTTGGAACTTTTCGTTGTCCCTGTCGTCTCACGATTCGTAGTGTGATTACAGAGCTGATAGTTGGATACGCTCTCCCTGGTCGACCGATTGCCATGATGATGTTCAAGACGTGGGGATACATCACAATGTCTCAGGGTGCGTGCTGTTGACGAGAACAATAACAGTGCTTTTGTCTGATATCGACGTAGCACTCTCATTTGCCAGTGATTTCAAGCTTGGTCACTACATGAAGATCCCTCCTCGCTCGATGTTCTGGGGTACGTCCCATCGACCTCCGTTTGGGTTCAGGATTGGATTGCTAACCCACTTCAAGGCCAGGTCGTCGCCGCCATAGTCGCCGGGACGGTCCAACTTGGCGTACAAGCCTGGATGTTCACGAATATTCCTGACATGTGCAGCCCGAAACAGAAGAATGGATTCATCTGCCCGAACACGGAGGTGTTTGGTACTGCGAGCATTATTTGGGGCGTTATCGGCCCCATGAGGGTGTTCTCGTCTGGCCAGATCTACAACGGTGTGTAGTTTGTTCTTATATCGAGCGGGGGACGAAGGGCAGGCTGACATGGATGAGGATAGCGCTCACATACTTCTTCCTCATTGGAGCGCTCTGCCCGCTGATTGCGTACTTGATCCATCTCAAGTGGCCTAATAGCTTTATTCGCTATATCAAGTGCGTCTCCTTTTTCCTGATCGATTTCCCTTGCACTGACCCTCGAAATGTGTTAGCTTCCCAGTCATCTTCAGTGGTACGGGAGCTATTCCTCCTGCGAGTGCAGTGAACTACGTCCCGTGGGCGATCGTTGGCTTCATCTTTCAATACCACATTCGGAGGAGACACTTTTCATGGTGGGTCAAGTACAACTGTACGTGTTTGCCCACCAGACGCAGAACGATTTCCAGTCATACTGACCTTGCCATACTCGTGTTCAGACGTTCTGTCCGCTGCGATGGACTCTGGCGTAGCTTTCACGATCATTATCATCTTTTTCGTCCTTCAGTACCCTAAGAACGGGACGATTGGGTTGACTACTGTGCAAGCGTGGTGGGGAAACACTGTGTATTTGAACACGGCGGATGGAAAGGGGTTGCCTTACAAGCAGGTGCCTGCGAGCGGCGCGTTTGGGTAAGTTTTGGTCGTAAGCTGGTCCATGTAGTGATGGCTGAATTGGTGTGTTTCCTCGATGTAGCCCGACGACATGGTAAGATCGGGAAGTTGAAATTTTGTCAAAGTAACAGATTGATTTGTGTGTATGTACGAGAACTTGTATGTACGAACTGAGAATTATCTACTATCGAGCTGTGAGAGACTCCGTGCTGAGTCAAGCACTGGCTTAGGAGATAACGACTTCCCACAGCGTTGTCGACATCGACTTTGATGAAGATGATGGGGATGACATTGCTGACGCTCCCTTCGGAGCTGATTGAGGTCATTTTGATCTGTTCTTGCTCTCCCCGCACGGTCGCCTCCGTCGCACAGACATGCCGGGTGTTACACACGCTCGTGTACGCCTCGCCGGACTCGCATCTCTGGCGCGAGCTCTTCCTTACCACCTGGGACGACCCTCGCCCTGCCCTCGAGCACCGCACCCTCGTGGACCCCCGAATCGACCCCGCCACCTGGGACTGGGGCACCGAGTACCGCAGACGGGTATCCGCAGACAGATGGCTCAAGGCATGGCGCCGCAACATCTGTCTCGCTGACGACGAAACAGGAAAGGACACAGATACAAAGTGGCACACCACCGCCCTGTCGGCGCTCTCTGCCGTGCTGGACACGCTGTTGACCCTACAACCCTTCCCGACATCGCCACCGATTGCGCTGGCGGTACTCACGCCTACGATCTCGCCGTACCCCACGGGGAACGTCGGGTCCGGCGTGGGTGATAGGAGGGAGCGCATGTCGAGCGCGCCGCCGTTACCGCCACTTCTCCTCGTGCTCGCGAGCGGCTTTTCCGCCTTCCGGGAGTCCCGGAGTGGTGCGCGGGCGGGACGGATGGTGTATGGCCCGCACGCATCCCGTGCGCTGGACGCCGGCCCGGCCCGGCGGGAGGCGGCGGAACTGACACCAGTGCCGACGCCGACGCCGTCGCTCCCGCCGCAGCTCGTGCGCACGCTCCTCGCTTCGCACGCAGTCGGCGTGCGCGGATTACTGGGGCACGTGCCCGTTTTGTCTGGGGCTGACCATTGGGGGGGCGACGCACTGGGAGACGTTTTCCATCGGATCATTTGTATCACTGGCTTTGTGCCTATACCACCTCCTCTCATTCCCACTTCCGTGTCCACGTCCACTTCCACGTCTACATCTACAACTACTTCCGAGCCCGTTTGCGACCATACTGTATGCGCTTCCGTGGACACCGAAGTGCCGAAGAACAGGCATGACACCGAAAACGAGATGGGGTCGCAGGAAGATGGAGAACAGCATGGGGAAATCGACTACCATGGGTCAAACGAGCAGTCCATGCGTCGCATTTCCAAGGAATTTCCCACCCCTTCGCAGCAGCATGCAGACGCACGCACTCTCGCGAGGAGGAGGGTCTATGACATGCGATATCTCCGCGGTGATCGTTTTTGGGGACCTTTTCAGCCTGTGACCAGGGAGTCTCTCGATGCACGTCCTGGAGCCAGTGGACTGGATGTGAATAGGAACGGGGGGAAGCGTCCCAGTAAGAGTGGTACCCCGTCGGGACGTGGTGGGGTGCATCGTCTAGGTACACTTGCATGGGCCATGGGCGTGGATATCGAACCTGACGATTATGACTCCACGTCAGGCGAAAGCGAAGACGAGGAATGGCGCGACCCAGCGGACACAGGCCAAAAGCCCTCTCCTGAGAGCGGGGACCGCGAGCGCGAGCAAAATACTGGTGGTAGAGACGCAATGGACACTAATCTTGATGTGGAGATAGAACCGAGAGAACCCGAACACCCACTTATCTCCCTCATTCTTGCTTCTACTGTTACCGCTGACGCTGAACCCGTTACCAATTCTACCTCGCAAGCCTCGTCCCGCAGGAATCGCCGCTCCAACCCCCGTTTACCACCTAACAGCTCTGTCTCTCCGCGCGAGATCAGGCCTCACCATCTTCGACCCGACTATGCGTACCTCGCAAGCGTGCGGATCGTCGTGGAAGCGAATCTGAGGGAGCTATTCGGAAGTGAGATCGATGATAATGTTGAGGGGACCGCGTCTGAGGTCAGGGCTGGAGAAGTAGGTATGTTTTGGGAAGATGAAGACGAGATTTTGCGAGCGCGTGTTGGGTCTTCCGAACCAGGTGTGCTATCCACTTTTTTCTCGCGATTCTCGGGTGTCAAAAGGATCCTCATGCAAGCTCTACTTCTTTAGCTTCCTCTTTACCCTGCGCCTCGTTGTCACCTATTACGACACCGAGCGGCATCCCTGCGGCCAGTTCCGAGTCCGGGGCTTTTGAGCTCGGGGACATACTCTCTCGATTCCAAAACCTCGAGGTTGCGAGGTTAGGTAGTGCGTGCGGATACTGGGGCGGATGGATTGAGCGACAGCAGTCTGGAATGAGAGGCATTGATGGGAATGCGGGCACGTCGGCATCGTCGTCAGAGGGCGATATCGGAGAAAGGAAGCCAAGGATCGTGGCACAACAAGCTCAGCTTGAGAAGCCGATCGAAGGTACGTCCACTACTGTGGACAAGGGGAAAGGGAAGGAGAAGAGCAGCGGGTTTGCCGTCGCGCCTGCACTTGGCACTGGACTTAGAGATTGGGAGATCGGCCCCGAGGGCGAGGCATGTGAGGGGTGGGATTGGGCAGGCGTTGCTGGGATTTGGAGGTGAGTCGCTCAATACCATACTGCATACTTGTTGCTATTTGCGTTGATTGACGGTGACAAACTGACGACGTTCTTTCTCTTGCCTCGTAGACGTTGTGTGTGTTGGATGGATTACAGAGAGTTACTATGTGAGTGCTGCTTCCTCGATCCAGATCTCCAGATTTTCTTCCTGCTTGTTACTTGTTCGCATGGTATAATCAGTCGACGTTTGGTTGATCATTTAATTGGCACGGACATATTCCATGCTTGCGCGGTTGGTGCATCGGATACCGTTCTCAATCTCATTCGAGGTGTTTAATGAGATACTAACACATTTTGGTCGTTTGTCATAAACAGTCTTCAACGTATGTATGCATTCCTCTACTCTCGACCGTTCCTGACCATGTCTTGTATAGCTCGACTCTACTAAATTCCTCACTCTTGATACACAAGAAGCGTGTCGTATCATCCCCATGGAACTTCGGATCACTAGATACACACGTGCGGGGTTGATGCCAGTCTATGACACCGAGGTTGGACGTGACAACGTCAACACCTTCCCTAGCAATAAACGGCCCAAGGCGAGCATCCGCACGGGCTACTTCCGTCCTCCACCCGTAATCCATTTCTCCGGTTGTTCTATCGGCTCCGATCGTGGCTTGGACGATGGGCGGACAGTCAGTGGAAGTGTGGAGCTCATTGGAGGGGGTGAAGTAAGGTGGCAGATGGTGGGCTACGTTCTGACCCAAATGCGAAATGGTTTGACATCTGACTCTTCAGGACACATACACACAGGAATCAAACTTACCAGGATCATCGGAGCCTGAGTGGGCGAGCGAGGCAGTGCAGGTCGGTGGGATCGGGAGTGCAGTTGGGGTCCTCGGGATGTGGACCGGAGCGGGGCACGAGAGAGCTGATCCACTGGGTGAGTCATTTCTGGTAGGTGTCGTTCCTGTCAATGAGATGCTGAATTTGGTATGTATGCAGGCCCATTCTGGGCATGGAAGGTTGCATGATTCGATTTGTAGGAAAGTGAAAGATGGATATGGTTAGGGAACATGGTAGTTCCGAGTCAGGATGCATGAATATTTGTACTTCACTGGCAGTCTATATAGTATCACTTGTCGGGGGTCGATGATGCGCGCCGCTATCACAATATGTATGATAACACACTAAATCGAAAATATAAGTCTGGATTGTCACGCAGCTGTCACGCTGATTAATGCCATGCCGAACGCTGGCCGAGTATCGGTCGGAGCTTGAATTGGCAACGCTGGCCCGTCACGCTGCTGATCCCACAGTTTTGCGAAGCAGACCATCGACAAGGGCTAAGGTAGAATACCTACAAATGAGCATAAATAGGTTTGGGACGGTCCAGGAAGCTGTCCTATGTAATTTTCAGCTTATTTTCAGCTTGCATTGTTGGTACAAAAATCTCAAGGTTTCGCTGACCCCTTTTTCGCGCTGTGATTAGGGTGTCTTTAATTTTCTGTGAACCAGCGCATTCATTCTATCGACACGCGGTTTCGGGCATACAGTTCTGTCACATTCACTCGTATGTGTAATTTTTTGAACACTTGTTTCTTACTGAATTCCCGAGCTGCTCATGATTTTTGCATGCTAGCAGGTCAATTTGCATTACCCGTCGGGTAACGATTTTCATTACAAACATTTACAATGTTATCAAGAGCTTTACAAACACTCTCGCCCGTCCGACAAGCGGCCCACCCTGCCACTCATCCGTTACGCCCACTGCTGAAACGTACTGCGGCCACATTCGTCAAGCGACACTGTTCACCCCTCCACTACTTATGCCACTCTTTCTCCATTGTCCACAGTCAACTCCCCTCACAGGCTTCCATCCCACCATGTCTCATTGACATCGCCCGCGACCGTGAGACGGCCATAGCCGGCCATGACGAAAAGTCAGAATTAGATGCAATCAGAATATACACTGATGGCTCTCGCATCGACGGGGGGATTGGAGCTGCAGCTGTTCTATATCGGAAGACTCGGAACGGCTCATCACCTCGCACACTGCGATATCACCTGGGCTCAGAAAGCGACTACACAGTATACGAGGCCGAGGCGGTTGGCCTCACGCTGGCGGCGAGGCTCCTGCTCTCTGAGAAGAACCCAGTGGCCCCTATCTCTATATTCGTTGACAACCAGGCAGCTATTAGATGCGGTGATCGCTCGGCCCCTAAATTTGGACACTATATAGTGAAACAGTTGTGCGAACAAATGCAGGTGATATACTGCAAACACAATCTAACCAGGAATGATGTAACCATCAGATGGGCACCAGGTCACGAAGGAATTCCCGGGAATGAGAAAGCGGATGAGGAAGCGCGTAAGGCAGCACAGGGCTCATTCAACAACAGCGCTTCCAGACGACTCCCCATCTTCCTTCGCAATGAACCCCTCCCTACTGGCAGTAGTCTTCAGCTCTTAAATGAGCCCAACGCGGCGGAGCACAGGCCCCACTTGTCCTAGACTAATATTGTCCTACATACCAAAGTTTTTGGCACACACGACTTCATGCACGACAGCGGTACCATTACGAATGGCGAAAATGAGGCTGTATTCCTACTCACAAGTCACCTTCCCAACCCGCTGTAGAGTTTAAATGCTTTCTAACATGACGCTTGATTGTCGACCACTGAGAGACACCTCGAGATCAACGCTCGTCAGAGGTAAGGTCGTCACTGAAGTTTGTGGCCTTGGCCGCGTCGTGAAATCGTCGTCGTTACCTGGCGGATTATCTTCCGTGGTCCCTGTCGTCTCGCCGGACTCGGCCTTGTCGCGGAGCAAGGAATGACACATGTATGTCACGACAACAAGCAAGTTACAGACAATGATGGATAGAGCGATCTGAAGACGAGTTCGAAATGATGTCAAGATCGCGCAGATTACGGACACTCACCTCAACGTGGAAACCAACAGACATCACGATGAGGACATTCATAATCTGGCCAACTGTGTGGAAAAGCGCTCCGAAAGCTAGGACGACACTGGAAGCAAAGATGGAAAGAATCATTCTCCTCTGACGTCTGGGTAGTTTAACTCTCCACAGCATACGCAGAGGGAGCACAACGAGAATCGAGACTGTGATACAATCGGCTGAAAACAACCAGTCATTAGCAATCGCTACTGGGTGATTGTCTATAGGACGAGACCAGCGCTTACTGGTGAATTCAAAAATCGAGATTCGTTCTTTCACTGCACAGAAGGGTTTTGACGGGGCCTTTACTCTGTGCCAACTTGGGTTTGAAGCACACTGCCAGATTTTCTCGACGATGAGTATTACCCAGCACGCCGCAAAGAAGGCCACACAGGCATAGGTGAATTTGAGGAGGCGTGTACTTCCGTGGATGATGCGGATGATAGAGAATAGGACACTCATGCGTGCCAACCTATCAGAACGAGGTATAAGAGCATATCCAACGGCGGAAAAGTGTAAACACGCACGTCACGATACAAGTGAAACCGATGGAGTAGATCCACGAAGTCACAATAGACGTCAAGCCATCTAAACGCCAATCACAAGTGTCATGTTCCCTCAACACTTGACCTGGCCCAGCACTTCTCACTCACTTGAGAGTGCGGATATCCAGTATGTTATGACCCAAAATAGACCCGTTGCGAACAAGATGGCCGCCCATGCGTCCTCCCACCAGAAGCGATCGATTTTGAGGCGGAAGTATATCCGCCAAGCTGTCAAAAGGAGCCCTAGAACGTCGACGACACTGGCAGATACTTTGGGAGTGATTGAGAGTGATCAGCAAGCACTCTAAGACTGATAACCTGATAGACTGCCCGTACCCTCCACGTAAAATCCAGCAGAGTGCGTCATTCTGGAGCCAACGAAGTGAGGGAGATGATAGACAACACGGTTTTATTCCATGTTACTTGATATTAGCGAACAGAAACACCCCCGTCCTCATGGAGTACGATCAGACGTTATGCTTACATCAGCGAGCCCATCGGAACTGTAGGTCTGGGAACCATGTAGTAACGACTTGGGAACGACGACCCTTGAATTCCCTTGTTTGTCATTCATCATCCGGCCCCAGCGTGCGAGAAGGCTGGGGAGACTTGTCAAACGATGCTGTTACTGTGTGTCGTCTGGTAGCAGCGTTCAGAGATCAAGGGCCATATATAATCATACCGTTGTCAAGGTAAACTAGCTCCATCCTCAAGGCCACGCAAACGCACTGTGACCTTGGCCAACCGTGGAGAACTAAATATCGTATCATAGTCAGCGTATGACCAACTTAAGTACCCGGCATATCTAACTTACAAAACAACCGAAGAAAAAAGGACCCAATCACCCACTGGCATCTATAAGCGGACCTAAAAGATAAGTTACAGCATGGCTTATCGATAAGTATACAAATCCCGACAGAGTTTACTTGCACGTGCATGACTGACCGATGTTCCAAATAGAGTACCATGCCCTCTTCTTTACTCGGGTAGATTTAGCAGTGTACGGAGTTCTGTGCAGTCCCTGGCGAATCAGAGAGATGTGATTAGCAGTGTGGTGGATTTGTGTCGTATCAACTTGATGACCCGGATCAGGGAGAGGGAGGTAGTATGACAGCTTCCGTTTGGGAGAAACTTACAAGTCGAGCAAGGAGTCATGCCCCTAGTAGTAAATTTGGTTCAATGATACTATGGGCTCATTCAAGTGCGAGAGAGCAGAGAGCAGATAAAATCGTTCGTTCCAGCCTTGCAGAGAGAACAATCAACGAAGTGTTTGACCGGAAAAATAACGCGAACGTTAGGTTCAAATCAGGGCCGGGATTCGGATATGAAACTCGTATTTCTCGTACAATGTCACACGACCGCAAAACTTCATCAGACGTCCTAGCATTACGATCCTTACAGGCTTGCCAAGACCCATACGGTCCTACGCACAACATGAACAAGATAAATACAACAAATAACCCTCACACTCACCTCACATGGACAAGTCACTCAACCCTTCCGTGGGAGTGCGAGGCTTGATGATTCTCCGTCATTTTGGTGGTTTGACAATCGGTTGGAATATCAAGTCAACCGTTGTCAGATACAATGATGTTGCCTGAACAGGCCGACGCCGTTAGCCATGTCATGAAATCGTCATCGTAACTTGTCGAAATATCTTTTGTGGTCGTGCTAGCACCGTCTCTGTCATGAAGCAGGAAATGGTATGTGTAGGTTACGACGACAAGCAGGTTATGGACAAAGAACGATAAAGCGACCTAGGGTGGGGCCGGAACGAGTTCAACATCGCCCAAGTCAGAGAGTGAAACAAAGGACGTACTTCGACATTTATTCCTACAATCATCAACCACGAATATGTTGCGAATCTGGCCGAGTGTGTGGAAAGGTGCTCCGGAGGCTAAGACGACACTGGAAGCGAAGATGGGACCCAGCCACAGCATACGAAGTGGAGGCACAACGAGGATCGAGACTGAGACAGATATGTGCGAGGGCTCGACTTGTGTAGACTACAGGCGACTTTTCATGATACTGAAACCAAACCAAAATGTGTCTAGGTTTCGAGAGAGTTCCATCCAACATCCCAGCGAGCGAGAACATTTTGACCGGCTGTAGGGTCGTTGGATCCACGCCGAGTTCGTTGTGAATCGTGGTTCACTTGCCTTCTGGTGGGTGATGCGCGCCGGCATTACTTGAGCTCACGGTTGGTAGGCTTCCTTGAGACCCCACCAGAAGTCTGATAAAGGGCGAAGGTTTTTTTGCTGGGCGGATTCGACACTAGTGAGCTCGTGGATTTCTCCTGGTGGAACCTCGGTCGAGTCCGAATCCCTTAGACTTGCTCGTTCGAACGACAGAGCCACCATCTTCGGGTACTAATCGACGATGATGATTGAAACCTTGAAGGTTGTATGTAGCTTGAGATATATCTCGAAGCACTGGCCGGGGCTTGTGAGGCTGAGGCGTAACATTGTCACAACTTCACATACTGTAGCCACCTAATACTCCCGGTTACTAAGCCTCACTATAAGGAGTGGCGTGACGTGATGTTACCTTTTAGTTAGGCTTCCTCGCTCTGTTTCGCCAACACCAGTGATAAATACTGCCCTAAATACCATAGTATCCCTAAGAAAAAAGGAGGGCTATGGGAGCGGGAGGCGAGAGGCTGTGCATTGGCATGTGCTTGGCCAGGCCCTGTGCTGCCGCGTGCCATACCCATTGCCACCTGACACCTTGCGGCATGGCACTCCTCCTGAAACCTTCTCATGCCCTTTTCCTCTCCCCCTCATTGCCCCCGATGTTGTCTGCCCCCATTCCAGCCTGCTGGCTGTGGCTCACTCACTCTCATCCCTCATCCTCTTGCTGTCACCATCGCTGTTGCCCTCATTCTTGTTGCTGTTGAGGTTGTTTGCAACATCAAACATGCCCTTCCTGTTGCGTTCACCTTCACCACTCTGGTGTTGTCTGCCCCATTCCAGCCTGCTGGCCATGGCTTGCTCACTCTCAGCCCTCGTCCTCTTGCCCTCATCCTTGTTCTCATTGTTGTTGAGGCTGTTTGCAATGTCAAATATGTCCTAGCTAGCATGTACACTGTCGCTGCTTCCAGCGTCAACCCCCAACCCTCTTCCTGTCCCTTCCTCTGTTTTTATTGTCATTCCTTACATCCATCTAACACGTGTACACTGCCACCTCTCTCCCATTGCCCTCATTGACAAGCATCTGATATAAAGCTAGCTGATGCCACACTCCACCTCGCAACCATCGGTGATGTGTGTTTGAAGGCTTTTCATGATGTTCTAGTGTTGTGCATGTCCATTTTCACCCCCACACCTTGTATGTGGGTTTTCTTTCACTCGCTCATTCACATCTGAAATATTATAGTGGCTGCATTCACTCCTTAATTGGAGTCTATTGTGATATCGATATTATGTGGCTATCTCAACTAGTGTCTAGAACATTGAGGCAGCTGCACCATTGAATGTATTGATCAAACTGGCGAGATCATTAAGGAGTTCGCCAGCTGAGTCCTGTCCACTGCCAGTGGCACCTGCCATTGCTTCGTCATTGCCAGGGTCAAGGGTTTTGCCATTCATAGTTGACCCTGGTGTGGCTGTGGCAGTAGGGTCATTGACAAGTAAGACAGAGGATGTCATTACTTTACCAGAAGATGCCAGAAGTGCTGCAGTGCACTGATCTTCCACTCGCAGTCCTTCGTTGTTGCCCTCATCACCCTTATTGCCCCCATTGTCCTTGTTGCCTTCGTTGCCCCTGTTGTCCTTGTTGCCCTTGTTGCCCCTGTTGTTGTTGTTGTCCCTGTTGCCCTCGTCACTGTCAGGGCCCCTGTTGTCATTGTTGTCCCTATTGCCCTCGTTACTGTTGTTGCCCCTGTTGTCCCTGTTGCCCTCATTGCCATTATTGCCCCTGTTGTTGTTGTTGTCCCTGTTGTCCTCATCGCCCTCACTGTCCCTGTTGCCATCATCGCCCTCATTGTCAACAGTAACCTTGCTCTTTTGCTTTTTGCAGCGCTGAGGGTTGTCTCCTTGGTTGTGCTGGCGCTTTGTGCCTCTGTTAGAGCGAGGACGATGTGAAGGGTCTTCAATCTCACCTGCTTCAATTTGCTGATCCCTTTCTTCTCTCAGGTTCCTGAACTCTGCATTTGTCAGCCTCTTCCAGTATGTATTACTGGCTTCCCACTTTCGTAACAACATCTCCAGCTGGGAGTATGAACTTGATGCATCATTTAGGTTCACAAATGGGAGAGTGGATGGCCAGCCCTCAATCTTGATGTGGTAATGTGTGATGACATTGTGGAAGTAATACTTCCACTGTATTTTCACATTTGAATCGCCAGTGATTTTGTCTGTATGTATGTGTCACTTAAATGAATCCATTCAAATAAATGAAGTGCCAACTTACATAGCTTCTGATTAATAATCTTGTGGATCCAGCCTTGGAGCTGGGAAACACACTCTTGGTGGTTCTTTGCAGCACCTATGGTACAATGGTATTCTCTTCCTTTGCATAGATATGAGAAAGCTTACCTCATATACCCTGGACAACAAAACCTTCCATCTTGCTCACAAGATCTTGTTTATTGACCCCCATGACTGAGGGCATAAAATCTTCAACTCCGTCAGTGGCAAAGGCAACTCCACAGAGTGGAAGGTCTGTTGTCCCACGAGATGCATAGAGGATCATCTTGACTCTAGTATGACATCAGAGATTATCCAACTAGAAATACATTGTCAGCTCCTTTGCATGTAGTTCACACCATAATACATACCTCAAGTTTGATGGCCTTAATTGTGTGCGCAACATTGTTGACCTTTGAGCACATAGTAACATGCATCCTGGTGGTCTTATTAAGCCTGAAGTCACTGAACTCCTCTATGAGGCGTTGCTTCTCATCAGCTGTAAGTTTGCTGTACTCCAGTCTATTGTTGGTCACGAGATCAGGAAGCACATTTCTCTTTGTACTGTTGACAGCTTGGGGGTGAATTAGCCATGTAGACAGAATATTGTCAAAATATACACACTGTTCATGTTCTCGTTCTGGACATCGGCAGACCGTGTGGTTTGATGCTTCTTCCAACAGAAAGTGTTCCAAGAATTAATTTTGTTCCTCTTGTTGCAGAACTTTGCATGTCCTAGAGTAAGGGTGTTCTGGACAAAACAGATACTTTTCTTACAGTGACCTCCAAAACTGTTGCAATGTTTAATCCTGATGTGGTGTGCAAAGCACACCACAATCATCTGTGGGAAATTCACTTAGCTTTGGTGGAGCCAAATGGAGTACAAACACTTGGCTATAAATTGGTCCCTGGGTCATGTGATTCAGTCCAGTGGCTGTGGAGATATGCATACTTCAAGACAGCAATACCATTGCAACAGTTTTGCATCTTTTGTTAGCAAAGGTGGAATTTCATTGAAATAACACAATAACTGATTATGTTTGGTGCTACAAACAAAGATACACACATATACATTATATCTGAGTTGAAATATGTTCATACACTCATTTATTCCCACCATCATTACTATAAAATCTCTACTTTCTACCCTAAGCCTAAAAGTCTTTTTTTTAGAGTATTTTAGGCCTGTTTAATGGGATAACATCAACAGACTATATAGATACTATCATTGGTCTGAAATACTACCCATTCAGCCATCCCTGACCCTTGTTGCAAATATTCTTGGGCTCACTATGCTACTACATATCCATGTTAGGAGAATTGAGACCACAATATTATAAGGTTTTCTATAGTTCATGCTTCAAAGTGTGAAGGTATGGGTTCCCATATATCCCATCATCAATTTTTATAACATAGCCAAGACTCTTCCAAGTCATACTGAAACAACTCTCAAAGCTTGAAGCTCAAGGGTTGCACTAGAAAGGCTAAGACGAAAATGTGAAGAGGAGGAGTACTACTATTGGGACCTTTGAGAGAAAAAGACCAGAAGAACTAGACTGGAGTTCTTTGATGCTGCATTGGAGTTTATATACTACAACAGTGTTTACCAGTATTGACACTGTATCTATGATATGCAATGCTTTGTCTGCATGTATGGGAATGGAATGGAAGCATAGAAGCATAGCATGAGGCCAACACGCTGTGTGAAACGGCCTTTGGTTGTTTGTATTGTACATTTTACTTTGAATCATTACGATGATAAGTCCTTATGGCTTATCTTATCTTATCTTATCTTATCTTATCTTATCTTATCTTATCTTATCTTATCGGAATTGTATGGAACATTCGAGAAGTATTATGTAATCATTCCATGCCTGCCCTAAATGACTTTAGTTGTATATAAGTACTCATAGTCGCGTTTGTATTCTCTAGTCTTGAAATTCCTTTTCTCTCTTGCAAATAACAGTCCTCTTAGGATTGTCTTGTGAGATATTAAGGCATTGTTTCATAATTTCAAGACTAGTCCTTGGCGCTGAGCTCTTCGCTCCCTGCCTTTTCTATTCATCGTTACATGTTTTCTCAACACCATCACCTACATCGTTGCACTTCGTGCGACTAGTCTCCTCGCTGTGAACCACTGTCGGACCCTAGACATAAAGGGGAATCCTATACCATTCTAGTCTGAACGGCGGGAAAACAACCCGGCCCACTGTTGCATATACAGTTGTCCGCCATACAAACAAGGATAACATTGCTATTGGGCATAGTGCATAGCCCCCATCGTCCGCTGAGTGCCTAGCGGTCCGCATCTCCTCAGCACTGAGCAGGAGTGGGTTCACGTGAATACCCGTAATGTCGCGTCGTTAAAAAGCTTCGTCAAAAGCTTTGTACGACACCGGTTTTGTACCGTCCATTTGCCGCTGGAGGGCTTAGAGTCATCATCTTCCCGCATTCGATCTTGAGAGTAGGCGAAGCTCCACCTAAGTAACCTACTTCTCGGATAAAGCGCCACTTCCTGTCGAGTACGAGCTGCTGAGCGCTCCTCGATTCCATCTGTCAATCTGGCTCAAATCTCAATCCCAGATATTGTGGTAGTTGCCATTGAGTCCTTCCTCTTCCTCCTCTTCGCCATTTTCTCTATCACAGTCTACATCTGCCCAAATTACTTCGGACACCATCCTGAGGAGATTGAGCTAGCTGTATATGTGTAAAACCATTATCAACAAAAACTACATACCTATCCGTCAGTGTACACATATCAGAATCCGCTACTACCTACGCTCCCATTCTCGTTGTCACTTACGACGATTCGTTTGTCCACAATAAACCCCCGTTAAACTCTCTCTCTTCAATCACGGGTTCATGTCAGTCTACGCCAGAGGAGGACCACTCCCTCCCTCTCGCACCACTTCCCGTGCACCTTCACCAAGCCCAACCGTCAGAGCCCTCAAGGAGGCAGCACAGCTTGCCCGAGTATCCTCCGCCTTTGCTGCAATGGACACAGCAGAGGACATTGCAGTCGGACAGGATCCACAGATCCCCGATTTCTTCAATACCTGTACTAGAACTCAACCGACCCCCGTCACCAGTATTTCTTATGCGGCCCTGTTTGCAGCATGGAGGGCTGCATACGACGAGAACCCAGATCTTGCAGGACCCATGCCCACTCCCCCTCCATCCTCTAACGCGCGTACCTCGCGTCCACTCCCGCAGACACCAAGGGGTCCCCGTCAACTACGACAAGCCCCTTCCCCCACGTCCTCACTTTATGACCTCCCCAACCAGACTGCGGCCAGACCGGCCGAACTTCCGTTCCCAACAGGGAAATCCCTCTGTGCCAAGCCTGACGTCTTCGACGGAGACAAGACCAAGTTTGTGCAGTGGTGGAGGACCCTCAATCAGTACTTTGCCGGGTTTCCAACGCCGGTCCCAGACAGGTACAAGATGATAGCCGCATTATCGTATATGCGAGGAGAAAATCCTGCTGGTCGTTTTTCGGATCTAGCGGATGATAACAAGTATGTAGAAATCCATACTTGGGCAATGTTTGAGGACAAGATAAAGCAAACCTTCCAACCAGCTGCCCTGGCAAGGCAGGCGGAGGCGAAGCTTTTTAAACTGAGGCAAAAGAAGGACCAGAGTGTGGAGGACTTCTTTGTCACAATGTTTACTCTTGCCAACGAAGCCAAATTCGATACCCACTCAGGAGGACGAATCCTTATCAACATTGTCCGAAAGGGGATTGACAACGATGTCGTTGAATATGTGGAACGACAATCGCCGGGGCTGGTCAGCACATCCGACATTCGCGCATGGGAGAAAGCTCTGATCGAGGCAGACCAAATCCTGAAAGAGATTCAGGAAAGAAAACAGGATGCCAACAGATTGGGACCTACTTACTGACCTCGTTATCTTCCACCCCAACAACCTCCTCCCAAACTATCCGCTATTGGCTCCAAGACCACTACTCCACATCCCAATCAGCCAGGAGTCTTTCCAGGCAAAGGCGCTCCCATGGAGCTAGACAAGGCATGAGCGGCTGGAGTATGCTGTAAGTGTCAGAAGCCTTGGCCCTGTGCTGATCATCCTCCTCGTCCCCATCCTCGTACTCGCGCAGTTCAATTTGAAGGATATGAGATTCCTGTTTCCGAGTTCACAAACCTTCGTGCCATGATGGCAAAGGTTGAGGAAGAACAAGGAGCAGAAACGAACTCTGAATCGGGTTTTCAGTCTGTACAGTAGATACCAGTCGCTCTCCTGTACCATCACCTAAGTCATTGTTGCAAAATAAGTTCGCCGTTCTTGCTAACGATGATGAGACTGAAGACAAAATTGTTCGAGTAAACTTGCCAGAACCTAAGGTATCGGTTCTAAAAGAAAAATACTCAACAACTGGAGAAGCTGCTGCTGTGCGCACCCCAGTTAAGATCCTAAAAAGGGAGATAGTAGAAGCTGCTGCGGTGCACACTCCTATTCCTGAAAAGAAGGAACAGTTGTCTTCTCGTTCATGGAAAAATACGGTAGACCCTTGGTCAATCTGTTGGATGAAAAATCAGGTTTCACATCCTGACGTAAAACGAACCATACGTCACTTAAAAAGTTTCGTCCATGATTCCAGAACGATCGAAGTAACTAGAGACCTTGTAGAGGATCTCAAGAAGCTATTGGATGAAAATGCCTACTGGACACTAAAGGATTTACAAAATCCTCCTAAGTTTATCCAAGCTTCAAAAAGACAAAAGACAAAACAAGAGTTAACCCTACCTACTACCTTGATTCTTCCTAATGGGGGGAAGGAACAAGTAAAAGCTTTGATTGATTCAGGATGTACAGGATCCTTGATTCACAAAGACTTTGTAGCTGAAAAGGGGGTACCAACTCACATTTTACCTCGTCCTGTTTCCGTTTACAATGCTGATGGTACACTCAATGCTGCCGGCAAAGTAGAGAAATTCGCCATAGTTGAGCTGCAAATACTTGACCATAAGGAACAAATTGCTTTGGCTGTCACTGACATCGGGCCAAACACTATTTTCTTAGGGTATGACTGGCTCAAAGCTCATAATCCCGCCATTGACTGGAATACTGGGCGAATCTCATTCAGGTGTGAAAACAATCACATGCCTGAATTAATGGAAGCAGAAGACGATGATGAGGACGAAGACTTCTCCCACTCGGAAGGAGATAAGCTCTTTCATCTTGATTGTGATGAATACCTCCGGAATGTAGCCACAGAGGTCGCTGCGAAAGACTTTGTTCAAAAGAAAAAGAAAACTTTTGAAGAAGCAGCACCTGACTATATTCACGACTTCAAGGATGTGTTCTCTAAGGAAAGTTTCGATGAGTTACCTCCCAGACGACCTTGGGATCATGCCATCGAATTAATTCCAGGAGAACACGAGGTGGACTGCAAAGTCTATCCATTAAATCTGGGAGAACAGAAAGAACTCGATGAATTCTTGGAGGAAAATTTGAAGTCCGGACGAATACGACCTTCTAAGTCACCTTTCGCTTCAGCCTTCTTCTTCATAAAAAAGAAGGATGGACGTCTTCAGCCAGTGCAGGATTATCGGAAACTCAATGATATCACTCGTCGCAATCGGTATCCTCTTCCCCTTATTAGCAAATTGGTAGACAAACTCAAGTCTGCCAAATACTACACTAAGTTCGACGTACGATGGGGGTACAACAATGTCAGAATGGCCGAAGGAGATGAGTGGAAGGCAGCCTTCCAAACAAATCGAGGGCTCTTTGAGCCTCTTGTAATGTTCTTCGGATTAACAAACTCACCAGCAACGTTTCAAACCATGATGAATTCGTTGTTTAAAGATCTGATTAACCAAGGAGTCGTAGTAGTCTATATTGACGACATCATGATCTTTACAAAGACTCTGGAGGAACATCGTCGAATTGTGTGACAAGTGTTGCAAATCCTATGAGATGCACATTTGTACCTTCAACATGACAAGTGTGACTTTGAGGTCCAAGAAACCGAGTTCTTGGGACTCATCGTAGCACAAAAAGAGATTCGTATGGATGAGAAAAAGGTGGCAGCTGTTCGAGACTGGCCGGTTCCAACCTCACGAAAAACATTGCAAGGTTTCCTGGGATTCCTCAATTTTTACTGATGATTTGTAAAGAATTTCTCTCAAATTTCGTGACCCCTTATGCGACTTACATCGGTGAAAAACGAATTCATTTGGACTGAAGCTTGCCAGGCAGCATTTGAGGAACTTAAGAAGGTTCTCACTACGGCCCCTGCTCTCACTATGCCGACAGATACTGATCCATTCCGAATCGAGACGGACGGTTCTGGAATTGGTGTTGGTGCCGTGCTTACACAGAAACAAGATGGGATTTGGCACCCCATTGCGTTCTGTTCCAGATCTCTCGACACCGGTGAACGAAACTATCATGCAGCAGATTTAGAAATGCTTGCTGTCATGTTTGCGCTCAAGGAATGGCGTCATTATCTTCTTGAAGCTGTTCACCCAGTTGAGGTGCTTACCGATCATAAGAATCTCGAGTTCTTTCAGAAGCCACAAGATCTGTCTCGACGTCAGGCGCGCTGGCAGCAAATTGTTCAGGAATATCATCTGGTCTTTACTCATCAGTCTGGCACGACAAATCCTGCTGATCCTCTGTCCAGGAGGCCAGATTATGAAAAGGGGGTAGAGTCTGATAATAAGCAGCAGATTCTCCTTCCCGATGAACTTTTTGCTAATGCAGTGTCATCTTCCTCTATTCAATCTCAAATTGTGAAGCTACAGTACAAACTTGAATGCTTTGCAAAAGAGGGGTTGAAAAAAGAAGGGTCAGCTTGGTCACGAAAGGATGGTGTGGTACATTGGAAAGCACTTACCTATGTCCCTAATGATGCCAAACTACGTGAATCAATCATAGTTGCCAATCATGATCATCCGATTTCGGGGCACCCAGGAGTGAAACGAACTCACGATTTGATTATGAGTGAATACTATTGGCCTTCGTTATGAAGAGATGTAGAACAATATGTCAAAGGCTGTGACATTTGTCAAAAGGTCAAAGCAAAGACTACTTCTATCACTACTCCTCTTCACCCGAATGAAATTCCATCTGCCCCATGGGAAATCATATCGGTCGACTTGATTGGTCCTTTACCACAATTGGAAGGAAAGAACGCAATACTGGTTATAGTGGATAGATTTTCCAAAATGATCCATTTAGTACCAGTCATGGATACGATAACGTCCCAAGGTGTAGCAACCGCCTTTCGAGACCACGTCTTTAAGCTTCATGGCACACCACGAAAGGTTATCTCTGATCGTGGACCCCAATTCGTATCCTCCTTCATGAAGGATCTCTATTCCCTTTTGGGAATTGAAGGTAATCCATCAACAACATATCACCCCCAAACTGATGGACAAACTGAGCGAATCAATTGGGAAGTCGAAAAATATCTCCGGATCTACGTTAACCATCAACAAACTGATTGGGCGGAATGGCTTCCTTTAGCCGAATTTGCTCATAATTCCCAAACCACCAGTGCTACGGGCTTTTCCCCTTTCCTACTCAATTTCGGACAACAACCGCTCATCCCTAACAAGCGAGTTGAAGTACAAAATGAGGCCACCTCTACCTTCGTGACAGTCATGAAACAACATCACGAAGCAGCCCAAAGTGCTCTTGTGAAGGCGGTGTAGAAACAACTAACCTAGTCAAAGTGATTTGCTAGGAAAATGTGTAAGGGTGAGGGAAGCGATAGGCTCGTCCCCAAAGAGGGCTCAAGGTAGAAGTGTTAAGCCAGAAGGTATAGG
>JBBPSC010000057.1:0-40377 GCA_038093395.1 Baorangia bicolor
TGCAACCGTCATGCCCCACGGCCTATTCCTAGGTTCTCATTTTGGCACCCAGGATCGTCTCTCTTCAAGTCACTCTGCACTTCCTTTGCCCGTCGCCCCACAACATTCGTCCCTCCAATCTATCTTACGACAACGTTGGTGCTCAATGTTCTCCATCATAAGAACTAGCCACGATGATTCAACGGACAAATCCACACGCCACGGATTGCGACAGAACAATTCTCTTTCGTTCATCCAAGCCCATCTGACCCACGCCATCGTGGACATCATCTTCAGCCTGCTCGTTGTCGCTGTACCCATCAATTCCGCGTACGCGTTCTTTTTTTCCCTTGACTCGCAACAGCCCTTGACAACCAAACTCAGAATTCTCATCCTTTCCGTCGCAGTGCCTCACGACACATCTACCTCATCATCCGTCGGGATTTATAACATGTATGGCCTTATCCTCAATACCCTTGGCAAGGGTGAAATATTAAATATTTACGGTTCTCTTCTAATCACTCATGCTTGTCCTCAGGGGCCGCGTTGCTCTTTGCGCTTGCACTCGTGTTTTCTGGCCAGGCAGCCAGCGTCACAGCTACCTTTGCAGGCCAGGTCGTTTCCGAAGGTTTCATCCTTTGGAGTATCTCCGTAGGCCGTCGCTCAGGAAAACATCATCCTGTGCTCATATCTCCTTTGTCTTTTGGTAGCCATTCCTTCGCCGTCTTATCACGCGCCTCCTCAGTTTGATACCTTCCATGATCGTCGCTATGGCATTCGGACGCCCAGGCCTCAATACCCTCCTTGTCACCTCGCAGGTCGTGCTTTCGATCGTTTTGCCATTTGTCGCGTTCCCGCTCATATTCCTCACTTCCTCAAAAACCGTAATGTCTGTCAATGTTCCCAAAGCAGTCCTTGAGACGAATGATCCGACAGACCAAACGCCAACCATCGACTCTGCTGGCGCTATGCGTCAAGAGTCACCGAGCGCTACACCGTCAGAACGCTCTGTGATTATGGTAGGGGAGGTCAAAACTATCGTAATCGACAAGCCTGTAGACACTTTCGACCCACAACCACATGGTGACACGATCGATTTCAGCAACAGGTATATCGTATCAGTGGTGGCGTATGCGATATGGCTAGTCATCTGTATCGCCAACGTTTATGGAATTACCGTGTTGGGCTTATCTGCGTAGTCGTTATGTACAGAGCGAAAATGTATACTTTCATGTTGTACTGCAAAACATTTCTGTGATGACTTGAACTCAAGCACTCATCATATACAAATACAAACGACCCCTTTCGCTAAGGTCTCAATCCATCAGAACGCAACCATCTCCGTGAGACCATCGATCTCCCGCTCATAGCAACGGTGCTGACTGATCTGATAGGCAAAGTTGGAGACAAACCCCTTCGAGTCTGCTTCAAGCTTGGGGAGGACAGCGATCATCGAGGGGGCGCTGTATCGCCCCGTGGAAACGACACCATAAGACGACACCACTTCGTCATCATGGCCACCAGGAGCAAAAAGATTGACTTTGGGCAGCTGGACAACGTCCCGTAAAAAGTTTACCGCTGCAACAGTCGACTAAAATCAGATACGATATTCACTTTGTCAACAACGTTCGCACCTTCACCGACAGCAGCAATGGGCTTGCAATGTCCGAACGTCTCCCTAACCCAGTGCACCACGCGACCATTCTTTGCGAGAGCCTTGACATGTTCTGCCCCAGACGGAATGTAGATGGCGTCGAATAGAGTCGACCGGTGTCCCTCGAAGTCATGGTCAGCAAAGACTCCAGATCCGACATCTTGGCTTGCCATCGGATGAACATATCCACGTCGCGGCCCGATGATATAGCATACAGCCTTAGAACTGTTCAAAGTAGCGCGAACAGCTTGCATCTCGGTCTCATTGAAACCGTCGGCGACCAGGATGGCAATACGTCGGGAGAGGATAGTCGGTTCTTTCGGCATAAAGTCTCTCTGTGACAAGCCCTTACTCTTCTTTCCATGGTTGGGACGACCAGGTTGACTTGGGACATCGCCGCCTACTTGAGCAGCCACGGACTTAGCGAGCTCGAAATCGATGTTGTTGAGTACGTTGATGTAAGACCCGTAGACCACAGGATCCTCGCAGTGGCTCAGCTCGAAGGAAATGGCGTTTGCAAGGTGAATCTTCTCATAAGAAGCGAGGGAGTTGAAAAAAAGCTGGGCGTGGTTAAAGTGCTCTTTGAATTTTTCTCCGCGCGCCCGTTGTTTAATGCCCTCAAGACGCTGCGCATACCTGGGACAGTGTCAATGAGTCTATGATAATTTGCAAGCACAGCCTACTCGATATAACCACCTTCTTCTGCAGGGACGGGTTGCCCAATATTCTTGCGGTTAGGCCAGTAATTGATGCTGCTCTTGACTATTCGATGACGCCCTTTACCGTCTCGATTATGGTTCAATATTGGGCAGACGGGACGGTTGATAGGGAGCTGAAAGTTGGTCGGAGACCATCGATGGGATGACAAGGTTACTGCAGCCACATACCTCTTGGAAATTAACCCCAAGTCGGGTTATTTGTGTATCGAAGTACGAGAAGTTGCGACCTTGCAATAAAGGATCGTCGCTGAACCCGATTCCCGGAACAACGTGACTAGTACAGAAGGCGACTTGTTCAGTTTCTGTGAAGAATTCGTCGACAGTACGGTTCAAAACCAATTCGCCAATCTCTTCAAGGGGCACCAATTCCTCCGGCCACACCTTCGTTGCATCCAGGACATCAAAGTCAAAATCATGTTCGCGGACTTGGGGGATAGTCTGAATAGCAAACTTCCATCTGGGATATGTCCCATGGTCGATGGCGTCGTTGAGGTCTTTGCGATGGAAATCAGGATCCCGCCCAGAGATCTTGAGTGCCTCATCCCAGAGAAAGCTGTGAACACCAAGTTCGGGAATGAAATGGAACTTGACAAAATGACGGTCGCCTTTGTCGTTCAGAAGAGTATACGTATTGACGCCGAAACCTTGCATCATGCGAAGGGAACGCGGGACGCCGCGGTCAGACATGACCCACATCACCATATGGGCCGCTAGAATAACATCAGTAGGATGACAGCACAATGTATGCGCATGACTTACACTCGGGCTGGAGACCGACAAAGTCCCAAAAATTATTGTGAGCACTTTGACCAGTGGGAACTTCGTTGTGAGGCTCGGGCTTTACGGCGTGAACGAAGTCGGGGAACTTGATAGCATCCTGGATGAAAAAGACAGGAATGTCGTTCCCGACGATGTCCCAGTTGCCCTCCTGAGTGTAGAATTTGACCGCAAACCCTCTAATATCGCGGACCGTATCCTACGGAAAAGCACACGGGTAAATGGGAGTAAAACAGACACCAGAATACGTACGGCACTTCCTCTCGGGCCCTGCACCGTGCTGAACCGAAGAAAAACGGGAGTTGTGCGCGATGGGTCCGTCAGCACTGGTGCATAGGTGTATTTTGAAGCGCGGTTGTCATATACTTTGAAATATCCGTGAGCTGCAACGCCACGAGCATGTACAACACGCTCAGGGATGCGCTCGTGGTCAAAGCGATGAAGTTTCTCGCGGCCAATCTGATCCTCGAGCAACATGGGACCGTTCCATTCACCGCTAGAGCCGATCACCCTCAGCCTGGTGAACGCGAGTCAACTAACACGCGGAAACCAACTTATATGCCACGCACCAGTTGTCTGTATCAGAAACTTTGACGCCATGATCTGTGGTCAAGTGCTCGCCAGCCCGCGGCTCTTGGATGTCGCGCTGCAGGTCAGCTACCTTGTCTGAAGTTGCAGCGGTGAAAGCTTTTTTCGCAGGTTCCACGACAGAAGACATGATAGGTGGGGGAGAGAACGGCGTCGTGAAGGTGGTCCATGTCCTCAGTTTATATATTCGTCTGCCCCCCTGTATCAGGAATATGGCGTCAGTGGTGACGAGGAGGATCGAATAGTATCCTCTTCCCTATTTGGGATGCCTATTACTCAACTAGTCAACCAGCCCCTATCCCATAGGTGAGTTGGCACAGGCGAAATATATTAGACATATAAAGCAACAACTTTTACACAGAACAGAAATACGAATCGATTATGCAACAGTCCACAAAGAAAAAGAGTGTCATAAACGAATCGATGATAGAGAAACTGAGGAGAAAAGTGGTGTGTTTGAATAGACATACTGCCTGAAAATCCTCGTCAAGGCACTATACGCAGGCAGGGAGCTCGAGACCACGCTCGTCACTAGGTTCGTGGTGCAGCACGAACGGTACGATGCGTAATACATCGATAAAGAGATAGCGTAGGTGATAAGATACGTCATCTTGGCGCGCAGTAGACGAATCAACCATCAACTACGACAAAGCGATTGGCGAAGTTGTTCGCCCAATCTGCAAAGTAGATGAGAAATATGGTCACGCCAGTCAAACATGAATGCAACTCACGCATAGGATAGTCAGATTTGTGGAGAAAAAAGGTCTTACTTGACATCGGCGCAATTGCACTGAGTGGATGTACCAATCCAACCTTTACCACAGTTATCACACCAACCTCTTGGACCATTGTCAACGCCGATGGCTTTGGTGGCCGTAGAAGGGGTGGAAGAAACTGCCTCGTCACGGTGAATACTGACCAAGTGACGACCCAGATCATGTTTGCGACTAAACGAGCGCCCGCATGAACGATGGGGGCAAACATGGGGTTTGAGGCGATTGGGGTCATGAGTTGCCATGTGGGTTTTCAGATTATAAGCTCGAGCAAAAGCTAGTAGAGCCACGATGAGCAGAGAAAAGGGCAACAATGAAGGCGAACCAACCTCGTGGACAAGTTGGACATTGGTATTTCTTGCGAGGATCTTCCTTTGACTGATCTTCAACACCGCGGACTGACCTGGCTTGCGGTACAGGAGACGCAGTGGTAGACAGCTGGGCCATATTGGACGGAGACACGGTGTCAGCACCGATGAACCCGAGACCATAGAAGTCGGCGGTTGTAGATTTGGGAACGGCAGGGATGCGCGTAGCACCTCCGTAGTCAGAAAAACTTGTACGTTTGAAGGCGGATTCCGCGGCTGGAACAGCAGCAGCGCTGCGTGGACTGAGAGGTAGAGACCCGAAGGTACTGGGATCCACAGTCATAGGAAGATTGTTAGTGCCCTGCACAGCACTACCGCCGTAGTCGGAGCAGCCACTACCTCCGATGCGAGCCCTTTGAAAGTCCATTTCAAGGTCGAGGGGGAATGAGCAGTCGGTTGCAGGATACGAGGAGTCGGAGAAATTATAAAAGGACTCGGAGCGAGTAGAGAGTGTTTCGTATGCACTCTCGGAGGAGACGGTAATAGTAGAGGGAGGACCACACGTTGGGGTATCGGATCTCAAAAAGGAGTAGGCGTCGTTGGAGTCTACGGTAAGGAGCTGAAGCTGAACTTCGTTGAAAGCCGCGAGGCTGGAGTCCAATTCAAGTTCAAAGAGATCGGGGTGGGGGGCGAGGATGTCAGATGGCGAGTGAAATGAAACAAAGTCGAGGCCTTGCTGCTGCTTGGCGTAGTCTGAGCCATATGTATCAACGGCGGAATAAAAGGTGTCGTTCAGAGGGTCAGACATGGCTGGATGGAGTGCTGCGGAAGGTGTCTTGTATGACTGCTTTTGACTTGGATCGTACTTCCGCAACGCAAATTGGGCGAGTGGGACCAAAATTGAGTGGTCGGGTAGAAGGCAAGCTGGTTGCTGCGGACCACGCAAGCATCGTATATATTCACCATTACATCAGCCTGATTTCCCACCGGTGTCGCACTGCCTTGTACGCACTCTTTCCGTCGGCGTTCCCGCTCGTCGCAACAGCGAATAATCATGCTCACGTCAGCCTCTCCCGGAAAGAGGAGACACTCACACTGCCCACAAGAACCCGCACAACGTGTTCCTGCCCCGATTTTCCCATTTGTATTACGATCCTTCGCCAAACTCCTCAACGTGCTCTTGCGAACTTGTTCTGCCCGCTTTCTTCGTGCCCCATTCAGTGGTACTCACTCCCGCCACATGTCAACACGGAGGAGCGCGCTTTGCTGCCACCGATCACCTCCTTTCGGCCCCCTTTATGATCGGAGTCGGCTGTCACTGGTCAGCGTTTCATCGCACAGGGACTATACCCCTGACTCACTCTGATGCGGCGGTCCAGGGTATTCGTTGACTCCTCATTCTTCGGCACGTTTAGTTGTAGAAAGTCACAAAGGTTGCGCAGCATCTCTCCGCAGTACAAACTTCAAGTGCACAGCAGTCTGGATATTTTGAGGGTCCACCGTGATTTCTCTTCTCTGCTCACTGCGTCACGACAAGAGTATATGGGAGGAAATTATCATGTGTTTCATCATTAAGATGCCCATTGTTCCACTGGCAGTTCTCACGCGATGCATCACCAACACAGGCTATGCCTGGCACTGACATCCCTAGGTTCCAAATCCTCGCTTGTCGTTGTATCAGTTCTCAACTCGGGTTCACAACCCTGAGTGTGTGCATGTTAATTAATCAATCGCACCCATACTTGGAGGCTGTAGCTTCCTTTAGGCTGTGGCGGATGCTGCATCCCGCCATTTGTAGCATCCGGCTATGATCGCATTCGCCAAGAAGCACGACCACCTATGCCACAGTTTTGCGCCCATGGGAACCATCCTCGTGCCCAGACACGCTAGGCTGGTGTTAGTTTCCGTGGATCGAGCTTCAGAGTGAAATTCCCCGAGTTGGAAAGGAAGATTTGTCATATAGTAGTATTTCAACCGATGATAGATATCGCCCGCCTAGCTCAATCGGATAGAGCGTCAGACTCTTATGACTAGGTGATCTGAAGGCTGCGAGTTCGACCCTCGCGGTGGGCTAGTGTTTTGTCCAACTTGATCAGCGTACTGGTTTCTACTAGGTTCTCGGCCAAGTCAACCTGCTGATTTGAACGCCAGTATTCTCATTTTTATTCGTTTATTTTTCAGCCCCTCGCGGAGGCAGACGCTCAGTGGGGAAACTGGTCTGGCTGGGCTTGGGGGATCCAACACTAATTTTGCGGTATCACGCTTGATGAGTCCAGAAGAAGGAACGCTAGTATTTACCATCCAAACCTTTCTCGAACCGCACACGAACAAAAGATTCTTAGGGATAATGATAAATAAAGTATTCCGTCCGTGCGCCTCGTAGGTCAAGTGTCTATCAGAGTATCTGGCATGGTGTGAACTGGTTCCCCACGGCTCATGAGATATCGTTAAGTCCATCAGTTCATAGTTGAATGCCAGCATTCTGTTTATCCACGGAAAGTGCAACAACTACTCCGATAGAATGTTGAGTTCATCTCTCAAAGACGAGAGGAAAGCACACACCTAATCAGGTAAGGTACAGTGGCTGCCAATAAGCAAGCGAACGCTGCCCAGCTGAGGTATATTCCATTCCCATACGATACCTCAATACCTGACACGACGCCTTGGGCAAGTTGCATCGTGTTGACACTTTCAACTTTCTTAACTATCGCGGTCCAGATGGCCGCTCCGATTAAGATGAATAGTGCAGATAGAATGGACATCGTGGCTGAAAAGAGGAACAAAACAGTCCTCCGAAGTACTCCACTGTCGGGAGATTTAAATGACGATGCGATTTGGGGAATAAAACAGAACTCACGTGAACAATGAGAGTGCAGTGAATATCGTGCCAAGCAACAGGAAGTAGTATGCAACATGAGAATTGGTTCCCAAGTATGAGGAATTGATGAAACTGGTATCAACAAAAATGTAGGCCGTAAACTGTGAATAATTGAGGAGCATGTCGGATGTGATGGTGGTGTATGGCTGGAATCTGGCCGCAATAGTGTGATTCGAGCATTGTCCAGCGGAACTGTTGACATAGGCGCAGTAGGAGTAAAGACCGAACTCATACTGCTGCCTGATTCCGGCTTCTTGCCCAAGGGGAGACGAGGAATTGACTGTGTACAGTCCTTGGATGGGATCACCGAATGCTCGGGATAATGCTTCGCTTTATTTCTGTTGGAACCTTGATGGTGTTGTAAACACAAGAACCACTCACCCATAACCCGAAACATTGACAATAGCCTAGTGAGGTGGTCAGACCGGAGAGGTTAGAGAAAACGTTTGAAGGATTACCATCGAGATTCCATGAGGAACAGTGGATGTATTGATCTGTCCTACCTGTGTACGCTCGATAAGATGTACACTTGACCACACTCGCTGGGACCTACATGGACAAAGATCAACAACAATAATGCTGCAAAACTGAAGAACGATTAGACATGCGGGGACAAAAGCTGGAACCACGAACGAGAGAAAGGAAGCGCCTGCGATGCAATATTCTCCCCTCATGATGATAACATAAAAGAAAAGCAAGTAGATGAACGGAGGGAGATGCGACGGCAAGACAGGTGTTGAAAACGCAGCAGCCTCGAGGACATGTCGCGTGAACCAGACCCAATTGCCTGTTGAGGATGTATTTACGGCACTGAGCCGAACAGGCCGATGGTGAGTCATTTGAAGCTCCGATCGAATTAGCACGCAAGTACTCTTGAAACTCCGCGTCTCGGGTCCTTGCACCTAGCATGTGTAGTATATCCTTACGTGGATCTGTGACGCGGACGTGCAGTAGAGTAAAACCTTGATTACCTCTGCTCAACTCAGCCTTCTCCCTGTTACATTTCGCCCACCTGCTGTCTTAGCATAGTAATCCAGTTAAGCCCCAACACTACCTTCCGCAATGTCCAGGCTTGCGTCAACAAAGTCCCTGGTTCGGAGCCTCGTCACTTCTGAACCCGGGCTTGACCCTCACTCGCGGGACGACCATGACGACAGTCCGGGTGGAAATATCTCGCCCCAAGAACGCATTAAGAGAGTCGCAGCGAGAACGATGGACCTTGGAAGGAGCTTCGCTAGTCGCCCTCGTTCACCAACCCTGACAATGCATCCTGACTCCAAACGCACACTCAGCCTAAAACGGAAGGATAGAGGCAAGGAGGCACAAGCTTCACAGGATCAAGGTCAAGGTAATTTCCCTCAGAAAAAATGTCCGCGAATCACAGGCTTGCTCAACCCACTTAAGGTTGTAATCACTTTACCATACCTCCGCAGTCTGATGGAGCACAAACCATGGATCACGCACCCCTACAGGATCCTACTGCGGCTGTCCCGAACGATGATTCACCCTTCATCACGCCTCCATCCCCAACGCTTGCACCCACACGGTCCCTGTTGCAGTCTTTTCGAGGTTTCGGTTCAGTGCGTGTGGCATATCCTTCTTATTCCCGATGTTTGCTTAATGGAGCACTATGGGAATGCAGATGCGCGCAGGGACTCAGACCCTCATCCAGGCTCTTCAAGCTCTTCCTTGGGTAGAAGATCCGGATGACGTGGATGAACCAAGATCTCAAATCGATCCCCAAATGGATTCTGATAGCGACGAGGAGCCGACCGGTAAGCAAGCTTTTGATCCGTACCTTTAGACTTGGTATAGCTGAGCTCGGGTCCCAGAGGCGCACATGGCCTCTTCTATCCACGCCATATATCGTCCTGTTTCCCGCTTTAGACGGAAGGAAACCTCGCATTCTATTTTGCCAGGAAAAATATTTCCTGCGCAGAGTGAAATGGATGAGGCACCCCATGCAGAATCCGATGCGAATCCAACCTCTGACGATGACGTTGACGCCGATGACTTTGAGGCGACAACACCACGGCCAGCCAACTCTCAGGAATGCTCAGAGACGACACACATACCACCTCCGACTGTACAGCTTGGGCCAGCAATGAGACGGAGGGCACCAAGCCGCGCAGGCAGTATGGCAACGGTCAAGGTCACTCGACGGACTCGTTTGGCGGAAAAGTTGAAAGATATATTTGATCTGGAAGCTATCAACGAAGTGCTGGCAGGTATGTTAAATTGTTTACTCTCGGTTCAAGTCTCAACGGAAATCAGAAATGCCATGTTGGCTCTTGCGCTCTGTTTGTAAGTCGTACTCCACTATGCCGATGGTGTGGGATTTTCAGCCACGTCCAGTGTTACAGGGATACATGTATCTCACAAACTCTCATTTATGTTTCTTTGCTCACATGCCGAGCAGAGAGGTACTAATTCAATAAGCCGTAAAGAAGTATACTCACGCAGATCTAGGACCAAATTCTTAAGTCCGGCACTCTTAGTAAGAGGGCCACTCGAACAAAGCGTTGGCTCAAGCACTGGTTCGTCCTCAAGAATGATACGCTTTCCTGGTATCAGTCTTCATCGGTAGCTCATATATTTGTGTTTGTGACATTTGCTGATATTACTCAGGACCCTTATTTCCTCAACGGAATTGTCGACCTGCGTTATGCGATTTCTTGTGATCCTACGGGTGAAAAGGAGATTCGACTACGTACTAATCAAAAGTGTCTACTATTAGCCACGGACTCTATCCCAAGCAGAGAAGAATGGGTGAAGGCAATACGCAAGGTCATATTCAAAGCGCAGAACATGGGGGATACTGTGAAAGTAAGTCATAATACGCGTAGCAGTATTTACTTCTTACTCTTTTCAGATTGCCATACCATACTCCGTGATTCTCGATGTGGAGAAATCATCAGCAATCGAGTTCAGCGAAACGATCGAAGTCAAAGTGCTCGACAAGGAGGAACATTATTCGATCGACTCGTACTTTTTTGCCTACTTTCACGACATACAAGATGCTTTGGAACACATCCGAGAGGTTGTGCGTACCAATAGATCGTCTCCCGCCAGTTCACCGCATGCCCTACTGGATACCACGGCCGCGCGTCACGCCTTGGCGGCCCATGGTATGGACCGCGCTCGCAGCCTCCCTTCACCGGATGCCAAGACCAATTCGTCGTTTCGATTGTCGTTTTTGCTTCGACCGCTTCAGGAATCACTTCCGTCTACCTTGACGCGGATATACAGCGCTCCGGAACCCCCCGAAGGCGCTGAGGACTTTACCCACATATCAAAGCGGGGCGGTGCATCGTTCGTGCCCTTGACATCTTCACCCTTACCTTTGTCTCCTAGCTCTGGTAATATTGCCGCTACATCTCCAAATGGACTGTCAACCGATTCTTCGTTGCGGATTCATACTTATCCGCCATCAACCTCTACAGGAGACATGAACTCGGCATCGTTGCTGAGCAAGGGACTAGCAGCAAGTGCACCTTGGAACGTTGGAGTACCGTCATGGCTAAAAGTTCCTCGCAAAGGCGTGAGCACCACCACCTCGAACAGCGCTGTGCCCTCTGCGTTTCCTGAGTCGCAAGACAATGGAGGTGTTCGCGAGGTCTATGAATCGTCGACTCCTGGACAAGCTTCCGGAGCCTCCAGCGAGCTCGGCTATAGTGTACTCGAGACGTCTGAAGCAGCGGTCGATCAAGAGATGGCAGACAAATTTAAGGCCGCGTTTGCCTTTGACGACAAAGAAACGCTACTTGGATGTAGGTGGCTCATTCTCGTTTCACTTTGGAGCATGATCCTAATAGTACACAGACTTTTCAGGCTATTTATTCCGATTTTTGCCAATTTTCGGACGTTTATATGTTTCTTCTAATTTTTTCTGTTTCAAGTCTACAGGTCCGCTAAGCACGAAGACTAGAGTACGCTTCCGATATTTCATGCATGGAAATGTGCTGACGATATTTGTTTGATAGATGATATTACCCATTCGTGACATCTTGACCGTGGAAACGACTAGGGCCACGCGCTTTGGCCACCATGGCCTTACCGTCATGATTAAAGGCCACGAGGAACTTTTCTTTGAATTTGGGTTCGAAGATAGACGGCGTGCTTTCGTGTCTATTCTGGAACGCCAAATAGAAGCCATCAGGAAGGGGCCAAATCCCGGCGAAGCTTCGGCACAGAGCCGAGGCAAAAGGGATGCACTTATCTTGGAGGAATTCGAACCACGGAACTCACTCAGCAGCGACAGCGATCCCGCCCCGTCATCTGAGGCGATGTCCGAATCTTTACCTGCTGTGATGTTTACATCAGCTTCCTCAACGTTTTTGACTTTCAAGCCGGAAGAGTCCTTGCACTTTACGTTCCTGACTATCGGTTCAAGGGGGGACGTTCAACCTTACATCGCACTTGCAAAAGGACTGATGGGAGATGGGCATCGGGTAAAAATCGCGACCCACGGAGAGTTCCAAGCGTGGATTGAATCAGTAAGTATACCTAATTCTTGATTTACACTATCTGACGGTCGTTGAAGCATGGAATTGAGTACGGTTATGTCGGTGGTGATCCAGCAGAATTGATGCGCATTTGTATTGAGAATGGCACATTTACGGTTTCGTTTTGGAAAGAGGGGCTGCTGAAGGTAAGCACGCTGCAATTCTTGTAACGTCTCAGCTCAATTCGAGGTTTAGTTCCGTGGATGGCTCGATGATTTGCTAAAAACGTCTTGGGAAGCCTGCCAAGGGACCGATGTTCTTGTGGAGAGTCCGAGTGCAATGGGGGGGTACCACATCGCTGAAGCCCTCAAGATCCCCTACTTCAGAGCATTTACAATGACATGGACGAGGACGAGGTGAGTAATTGTGCTCATTTTGAGTTGGGCTCGATCTAGATCAAAATCAAGGGTGTATCCGCACGCTTTCGCAGTGCCGGACCACAAGGTACGGGTGTCTCTGCTCGGAATATGTGATATTCTGATGGTTCGTTAGATGGGCGGGGGCTATAATTACATGGTACGAAGACCAGTAGTCCTGTTCACAGTCATCACTGAGGAATCCCATACTAGACGTACGTCATGTTTGACCAAATATTTTGGCGTGCGATGGCTGGACAGATTAACCGCTGGCGCCGCAATGTATTACGCTTGGACAATACGAGCCTGGACCGTATGGAACCCCACAAGATCCCTTTTTTGTATAATTTTAGCCCTACGGTTGTTCCTCCACCCTTGGATTGGCCCGAATGGATTCGAGTTACTGGTAATTAACGTGTCCACCTAGTGTATCCCTCTCTTACGTGGAACTAGGTTATTGGTTCCTCGACGATGCTGACGTCGGGGCAAAGAAATGGACTCCTCCCCAGGACCTCCTCCCCTTCATCGACTCTGCTCGTCAAGCTGGCAAGAAAGTAGTGTACATAGGTTTCGGCAGCATTGTGGTTCCAGACCCCAAAGCAATGACCCGCTGTGTTGTGGATGCGGTTGTGCAAAGTGGAGTTTATGCTATCCTTTCCAAGGGTTGGTCGGATCGACTGCATACGCAGGCAGCGGAAGCCTCCCAACCTGAGGAACCATTTCCGAAGCAGATATACAGTATTTCGTCAATTCCACACGACTGGTTATTCAAACGCATTGATGCCGCTTGCCATCATGGTGGTGCTGGTACAACTGGGGCAAGTTTACGAGGTTTGTCCAACGTTCATCACTACTCAAGTAGTTGAAGACTGACACTTGTTCAGCCGGAATCCCGACGATTGTCAAACCGTTCTTCGGAGATCAATTCTTCTGGGCTGATCGCGTCGAGGCACTTGGAATTGGCGCTGCTGTCCGCAAGCTAACTGTCGACAGCTTGAGTCAAGCCTTGACTTTGGCGACCACAGATCAAAAGCAGATTGAGCGCGCGAGGCTAGTCGGGGAACAGATTCGATCCGTGAGCAGTTTTGATATAGAATCGAAGCCCCTTGCTTAGGATTCGCAGGAAAACGGTGTAGCTACTGCCATCGAGGCCATCTACCGTGACTTAGATTACGCCCGTTCCCTGATTAGACGACCCTCAAACGGAACTACAGACTTGATGGAGGGAGACAGTGTAACGAAGGAGGAACAACTTTCTCATGCCTCCACATCAACTCTAGACCGTTCGAGTCCCCGATCCCGCTACGATTCATTTGGGTCACAGAGGGGTAGCGAGGATTGGAGTGTCATCTCCGATGCAGAAGACAGACGGTCCTCTTTTTCATCGCGGAGAAGTAACGGTAAGATGGACCGTTCGGCGACGCTGAAACGAAATAGTCTTGCTGCTGCAGTAATGTCCGTCCTGCCTGACTCACTCACGTATTCGACCCACCGGCGTTCTAGTTCTACTTCCTCCGCGCAGCCGTGAATGTTTCAGTGTTTACTTTAGCCCAGTTTGTCGCCGTATCTCTTTAGGCCCCGCTCTGTATGGTAATTCTGTCCTTATACCCTAGATTTTTGTGTTTCTGAAACTATAGACACATAATTCAAATAGAGCTATGATCATAGTGTGCTGCGAATACCCTCTTACTGAATCGTCCAAAGGTCTCCGTAGCGGAAACTTTTTGATCAGTGTCGGGTTGCATGAATAATGCGAAGGTTTCTCTCGATACTTTTTCCTGTCCCCTTCCAATATGAACACAGTGGGGGGTTGCCATGAGTCTTTTATCCGTCACAAGTTCAAGACATTCGCCAGTCTGAAATGCTAGACAATCTGCAGGTATAGATACCTTGATCAGCTCGCCGCCTCTCGTCCGGACATAAAGGCCAGACGTGGGTGAAGGGGAAGAAACCAATTTGGGTTCTTTATCTCCCTCCTCCAGCAGGAACATGGCCTATGAAAGTACTCAACACGTTAGATTACGATCAATGCAACAAATACTGCTTACAGAACAAAGTCCAGTCAAAAGGGAGTTATCGAGGTGAAATCCACACCAACTGTCGATAGGTTCGTCCTCAATAGGTATCGCAGTTTCTTGTTTCGGGGGGAAATAGTGGAGCAATCTAGCCTTTGTAGTTTGAGAGGTCTTGATGAGGTTCGGTAAAGATATTGACATGTCCGTCAGATGCTTCGAGACTTCCATATATAAAGGATGTTAGCCGTGCGCAACGCACAGTTGATGAGACCGAACCGAAAGGCTGGCAAGCCCCTGCCAATTCACAACCGACTTTAAAGACAAACCTAGACAAAGGCTCAATACTTCGTCAACTCTCAAAAACCGTAGACTACCTCCCGAGGTTCTTAAATGCTTCCTCGAAACCTTCGACACCTTTTCCCTCGGAGTTCGGCCCTGTAGCACGTCAATAGACTGTATGCGGTAGCTACATTCGTTCACATACATATGTTGCTGCGATAATACTCTCGGTACTGCTCTCTGAGCTCGGGAGAGACATCAGGGATGTCAATGATGGGATTCGCATAGTACGATCCTTTCAATGTATCTTGATGAAGGTTTAATTCAACCATCAAGCACGAACCAGCATCGGGTTACCTGGCTTTCCGTTCATGATTTCCTACACCAAATAAAGGCTGTGTTACAGTGGCGATCGTGGTCCAGTAACATCAAAGGTTTCTTACCTTTCCGTGTGACCATCCGAAGCTTTTGCGATATTAATCAGCTCCAACGACCGCTTGTGCGCTGCCACGACATACCTATATGAGCTCCCGGGATCGGTATAACGTTCTTTGGTTTCCTCCGGCAGGTGGGCAAACTTGTATGCATACTTGAGCAAGGACTCTCGGTACGTCTGGTAGACGACAGGTAAATCCTTGACGATGATGATACCCAGAGCCTGTGGATGAGACCCGAAAGCCTGTTCTAGACAAATCGAGGGTGGTATTGTAAAGATATCATCAATGTAGATCCAAGCCTCCTACCGATGGAGGCTTCGAGGGACAAAGGCGATGATACGAGAGTGGGGTACGATATAGACACCACTTTTGGAGCACCCATCGCGTTCGATGTCTGTAGGTTGCGGTTAAGGGAGAGGACGGTGCGAATGAGTCTCCCTGTTACCATTAAATGAGTGTATACAGGCAGGATATTGTGATCAAGTTCAAGGTGTATCACTACAAGCCCTCCGTGCACACCGCACCCTTCGCAAAACCGTAGCAACAGAATATACATTGCCAATCATAGATTTTGGCCTCATTCTCCACCACTTACAATCATTTCGTAGTACGACAGCGAGAGGCTTCGATGCAGTCGCCAACGACCCATGTAAACACAAAACAGGCAACTCATTCCCACGAATTGGATGATAAGATTATTCCATTCGGCTCGCCGACTCAGAGTGCACGACAACTTGAACAAGCTAAAGTAGTACCGCAATGCCTAACTCGTAACGACGGTGGTTGCGCGCAATAGCTGGGGCGGCTGGGGCGCGGAACCGGCGAACCTATGAAGACAAGGAAAATCAAATAAACAATTCAACAACAATTCAACAAAAAAAATCTGCAAACGCTGAATGGTTGTCAGCTATGATACTGGGGCATTTCTAGATTATCCTTAAACATGGAGCGAGTGTCATAAGCGACAATCGAATGAATTACATTGTCGAACCACGATCTTCCCCCGAATCCGAACTTTCAATCATGTTTGTCTGGGTCAACGCATATCTGAGCGCCGTCCCGGTATCATCAATCGAGTGCAAGAAACGCAAAATTTCGCGACAGAGCTGCCAGTCTTGTGCATCGATCGCACTCTGCAAGAGTCGAATAGCATCTTTGTTGTTTTCCTCTCGTTGTTCGAGATTGTGCAACACAAGCAAATAAGACCCCGCCGTCTTGAGCCGACCGGAGTTGAGGCATAGCTGAACAAAGGTGTCGTCTGATAAGAATACATGGAGCAATAAGCGAGACGCACCTCGAACAAACTTTTCGGGTTGCCAACAATGTCAAAGAGTCGCCTCCATCTCGTGACTTCTGTTTTCCGAGCGCAACCAACCACAACATCTAATGCAACATCGAAGTGATCAAGGAATTCTACCACAGCGGGCAATGTTTTGGATGCTGCGTTCGATGTACCACTCTCATCAACCTCAGCTGCTGCCTCCGACTCTACTACGGTATGAAGAAGGATCTCGAGACCATGAGCGAAAAACACGAGGTGCTGGTAGTTGGTGGCGAGTTGAACTGCTTCTCGTGTTTGTCCAGATTCCAAGTAGTGCCGCAAGACATGATGGAGGAACAGATGAGACTGCAGAGATCGTGTCCTCAGTCACCGAGAACCGGACGAAAATAACCACGTACGCTAGTTGCATGTCTGAACATTACAAATGGCAGATTTATCCGAGTGGCCGACTCGTGCTCGGCACCGATAATGATGCCTTTGTCCATCAGTACAGCTACGAGGTACTGTAAACATTAATGGATAAAACCCAAATGAAGGAACTCACACAACGGGTAAAAATCTAGAGGGATGTTGACACTCTCCTTCACGTTCTGAGGTGCTTCATCGGGAGATGAAGGCGATTCAATAGCGAGGGCGTTCAGCCAGACCCGAATGCCCTGCCCATCATATCCCCAAAGAGAGTTCTCCAATGCCCCGATGCCACGAAGGTGTATCCAACAAAACTCGATGCGGTCCGCAAAGATCTGCATGTCATATTTGACTTCTTGATTGCCGGACTGTCGGTTAACCAAGGCAATATAAACAAATGGGATTCGTTCGAGCAACGTGACAACTTACCTTCCTGGGTCGAAGTAACACCAATTGCCCACCAACCATCATGAGGACAGTGGCCACCGCGAGATCGTCAACGGGATCACCGAGTTCTACGCAATATCAACAAGGATGCTCTCCTGTGAACCGGAACAACTCACGTTTCTGAGCATTAGGGATCATCCAGCTCAACACTCTCACTGCAGAAGGTACAGCGATGATTCCATTGAAAGTGATGCTTCCACACAAGTGTAACTTGATCGAGTCCGTGGTCGGAATGATCAGGTAATGGCTCAACATATTGTCCGCAGTGTAGACCAACAATGAATTGTCCACCAGAGATAGAATAATGACGGGGGACGAGATCATTTCCCGATGCAGGACATTCTGATTGCTTAGTTCCGAGTCCCGGGAATATAAACGTATCTGTCCGAGACGTCAGCAATCCTGTAACACAACCAAGACAGACCCTGCACAGACCTGGTACGACTTTGACGCCTCGACCGCTGCTATGAGGACATGATGAAACCACAACAGACCTCCTTTCACTGCGAACGCCTGCTCCTGAGCCACGCTAGAGAAGAGTTTCCATCGACCAGACGTTGAGCTGTAGTGGATCAATCCGCGACGACCAGCAACGGCTACCAATCGTCCATCACTACTGAGTGCAGAGTATCTGATTGGCCAATTTGACGCTAGATAGGGTTGAGGAATCTGAAGGTAATGGTAAAATGCTGGATAAAGGAAACGAACGAGTTATCTTGCCTTTATATGCTGCCAAACGTCAGACTCTGGATTTATGACGCTCATATCTGGTTGGTCTGCTCCACGGTATACAAGCGCACGGTCGTCCATTTGGAGGAAGGCATAGCAAGTATTGTCCTGATAACATTCAATAACCTACTCTATAGTAGAGAGGAACCACGAACTGGGGAATGTTGGCATGTTGTCGCGCTCTTCGCAAATGGTAGGATGAATATTTGACCATCCCGTTCTATGAAATCCGTGTTTTAACATCATCAGACATAAAGGATAGAAACTCACTATTTGGACTTGATCGAGCAAGTACCACCAGCTCGAAATTGCCGGGTGCCCAAAACTACCCCCATCGTCATCAGCTCCAACAAACAAAACTCTCGTGAAGACGGCGATGGCTCACTAAATCCTTAATTCCATGCATGAATGCATCCTGAAATCTTTCGCTGTCGACGACGTCATCAACTCCGAACCCAGAGGCAAGGCATCGTCCCCCAACACTAAAGATTGCCCATCCGTGTTCCCAACCTACTGCCAAGACATACCCATCTGAACTCCATTCCATTGTAGATACTTGTCCTCGCGCGCGATTATGGGGGTTTGGGACGTCTATGATTTGGGGTGTCGGCGCAGGACCTTCAGGTGATGGAAAGGCAGTGAACTCGATCGATCCACTGAAAACGTTGGGATATAAGTTTCATAGACACCGTCACGACACCAACACACCTGTATGCCCCGACAGCGACTAAAGAGAACCTTGCATTGACGGCAACCTCGACGGCTCGACGTGGTTCGTTATAGACAGGGGCTCCGCTACTGGACCCGTCATTCTCGATATGCCGAGACTTCTGCACCCACCGAGGAACTTCGAAGTTATGGATGCAAGTCCCCTGCCAACGATGTTCATTTTGTAATGAACCCGAGCTATCCAAATGAAAATCTTTGTTTTCATCCCCATCAGCTTGAGGGTCCTTTAAATAAAGGACATCTTCAGCCCACGAACGCTATGACAACGAAAATTCACACTCACACCATCGCTAGGTTCATCTTCATTATCTAGATCAACAACAGTCTCTTCCGTTTGTGAGTTCTCCTGCAGTCGCACGAAGTAGGCCCTTCCATCGGAAGTTATCCACGTCTCCACTCCGGAAGTTGAATGCAAGATCTTCCCGACAGTGACTACGAACAAGAATCAACATTACACGAGTCACAATATGGTGTGAGTATACAATATAGCACGTACCATCGCTGTCCACCAACCATGGCAGCTCGTGGTCATTCAGGACCCATGTATCGTAACCAATAAGCGACCTTCGAGAACGGTCGTTCTCAATATCTGCATCGTCATACGAAGGCCACGGAATACGCTGGATGGCTGGCGGAGAGCTGGTGGAGAATGCCAGGTGGTGCTTGCGTGGCGAAACGCTGTTTGACGGGAAAAGGGTGTCTAGATGAAAATCGATCTGCAGTAAGGAATGGTTACCTGAGAACCTGTCCCTCCGCGCGTATGACTCCTTCGAACGAGAGGCTGAGTGATTGAAGCGGGAGTCCTTCCCCTGGGCCGGCAAGAAAGTTACGCTGGACACCTGGTGGGATGTCTGGCGGCTGATACGCTACAACGTCGGGTATGTAATCGACCATTACCAACACGAGATATGAGAACGTCGTCTGAAACATCATGATGAAGCAGAGCAGAGCATCGTAATGAACAGGACTCACTTGAATGACGATCCTGCTCCCGTCCGGGGACCATGTCACGGCGAGGTTGTCGCCATGCTCTATGAGAGATGTTTCGGACCTCGCCAGATATGCGAGAGGTGTAGACGGCTGGCGGAAAGATTCAGAAACCATGCACTCGAAAGTGAATATTGAACGCACCCGGACACGCCAGACTGTGATCGCATGCTGAGTGAGGGCACAGAACAGAGACTTGCGCGGACTTGGCTCCAAGGAGAGTATGTTCTCGAGCTGTATATCTGGCAGGGCAGGGACGCTTGACACCTGCCTTGCTGCGGACGTCGGAAAGTACATCCCACAAGGTGGAACGGAACGTGAGGGTTCCGCGTCGGTAGATAGCTAATGGGCGTTTACTACTTGTGGATCTTTCAACCAAAGATATCTCTACAACGAGGATGGCCGCCGCTGATGAGAACGAGTCGGCGACCTACAGGGCAGTACTCACGGTCTTCACGAATGCTCAGAGGGGCGAAGGCATCATTGTGGTATTACGCTTGCTAATGATACAAAAAGTATGGGGATTTGGAAAGTAAGAGAGCAATACGGACAAGTCAGATATACGGTAGCACAGCAGAAACCCTCTTCAAAACGGTTAGTTACCCGCTCCCCAAACCCTATTAAACCATCTGTTGTTTTGTGAAGTGAGGACATTTTCTGGCTTATGACCCGTGTCATTGCCAGGGGAAGGTGGCGCGGGGGTGTCCGGAACGAGAAACGACATGTCGGAATGAATGCTGGAGATGTATGAGCCAAATGTCATGGGCTGTAGACGGGCTTGGCGGATGAGATCCATCATGAGAGAGACACCCTGGCGAGACTACCATGCATATGAGTGGATGCATGAAGGGTGTAGGGACTGGAACGTGCCTTTTGAACATGGGCTTTGAAACGTGCCAAGCCGTGGCTTTCAATTCTCTTGGTCAGACCCCAGCCGAACTTGGAAGTGATGTAGGCCTCGGTGGTCTGCACTGTTCTCCTTTGGCGAACATAGGGTCAAAACGAGGACCGAGGGAGATGAAGCAAGGGAACGCACCCGTCTTGGGACTGTTGGAAGAGCTGGGTCTCTTCGATTTGCATGACCTTGACATGGTCCAAGTTTTTGGTGCGACACCGGACGACTTTTCCAAAGGGATCGACTTCGCTCTCCTCGATGACCCATGACTCTGTGCGTGAGATGATGCCCTGAGGCACCCACCTTGGGAGGGTGCCTCGCTTGAGGATTAGCCTGGTTGTCAGCAGAGAGCCCGAGTCTGTCTGTCTGCGGTCGACGACGTCGCAGGAGATGACGTGGGAGGCATATGGATTGGGATAGCGGAGAAAGAAGGCGAGAGAGACGATTGACCAGGGATCGCTGTAAAAGAGTGAAACCGAGCGGTAGAGAAGATAAATGAGATACTTACTCGTACACGAAGGATTGCGAAAAGAACTTCATAGCGGACGACGACCCCTGCAAAGAGGAGAGCGTTCATTCATAGTGGATCTTTCTATATTACCAAAAGTCACATGATCAGTCACGTGTAAGTCTCGTCCCACACACGTCCATCCTGGCAAAGAACGACCCGCAGGCCATCATGTGCTGGTCGTACCCAGTGCACCTCCCCCTCCAGCCCATCCTTCATAAGTTCTATCCCCTCTCTTTCCTTGTCACTCAGCTTCCCCTCCCACCCTTCTCTCTCCCCTACACTCTCTCCGATCCTCACGTATTCCCCCTGCGACACATCGTGGTTGAACCCAGTCATATAGCTCCTTCCTGCTCCTATCCTGCGTATTGCCGCTGCCGCCCCTCGCACACCCATGTGTGACGTGTGCCCGCGGAGCCGCAGGCAGTCTATCACGAGCACAGATTTCTGACCACCCGCCTGAATAACCCCCCATGTATCATCGGGTATCAGCGAAACATCAGACATGTAAACGATCGCATCCTGTACAAGGAACCCAAAACAAAGGTATGGACGAATCTTCGGGGTAATTCCGTCGTCTGCCGGCCTTCGAGTTGGCGACGAACCACCCGATATCGGTGTCGTCGGCTGTGTAGCAAAAGGCGTCGGTGTGAACGTGGGCGGAGAACTGGTCGTGAATAGACGTCCATGATGTACTTGGTAATTCCATCAACAACCCTTGAATAGTACCCCGGGTTTCCTCTCTCACCTAAAAATGGCGTAATCCGTACGCCGGTATCCTTGACCTCGAATGGAACTTTATCCTCTATGATATGCCACTTGAAGTCGGGAACCTACCCATCACAAAGGTCAGCGCATCAGCGCATCGCAGACTCAAACTCTGGAGAACACACATCGCCTCCTCCTGACGCAAATTCTTTCGCCACGAGGTACGGAAATGCCCTTTGGACTTCTCTAAATGTGGCTTCGGAAACATAGACATCTATATGCTCCTGTATTGCGCTTCCCAGGGTCCATCCTGTTGGGTTACCGGCCCGTTTTGTGAGGTAAACGGTATGAAATACTGCCTAGGTCGGGGAAACGATAATCACCTCGCAGATCATCTAGTCCGTTCATCGCTGAATCAACGACTATCAGCATCACTTTGCTATTTCATCGTTTGAAACCAACCAGACCCACCATCAGCATGTGCATGAGTAATGAGTACAGCATCAATCTCTCGTAATCCATATTTCGGAAACCATTCTACAGCGGCGGCCTGGAAGTTCTTGCCCACATCTATTACCAGCGTCCTGTTTCAAACATAGCAAATTAGCAATGGTCATTCACCTGACAAACCATGGGGCTCGAGCAGCAAAGGAACACCCACGTCTTCTTCCCATCGTTGCCCGCGGTCACCCGAACCACGGCTGATGTATTCCGCCTGATGTTCTTCTTCCCCTCCGGAGTGAGCGTTGAGAGGCAAGTTCTACAAGGTTCTTTACTTCGTGGTGCCGTCAAGCAATCCAAGTGCGGTATCGAGGACGATGTGCCCGTCCCGAGGAAAATGAGCTCAATTTCTGGGTTGGTACTGTTCTCGGTTGATGAAGAGGTTGACTCTTCATCTGGGCTGGTGACATTTCCGTTTGTGCGAATGGTGTAGGTATCTACAGAAGCGGGGATCATGTCCGGTGTTGACCTCGACTCGTTTTTGGCGGAATTGGAGGGTCAATTGGGGTCCAAGTTTCTAAGGACGGTCTATATTAATAGGTCGAGTCGTTTTCTTATTCCGTGACGGTTCTGACGGAGGCTCGGGTATTATTAGAGGGTAGAGGATTGGCGTTGCGCTCGGAGTACACGTAACAGTTTATGATAAGGTTATGTATGGTTAATCGAAGAAATTTACGTGGCTATAAGTCAACTCCAACATTATCATGGCGGAATCCGAGGGCGGGAGGAAACAACAAAACAGCACTTTGGACTGCTTTTCTTCTCTCTTTCTTCTTTCTAATCGATCCCACAGGTTCTGTAGTCGAACGTCTGACCCGACTGAGTTGGGCACCGTGTCCTCGGATCAGAAAACATACTACAAGCACAGCGACATGCTGAAACAACGTAGGACATAATCCCTCATTTCGTGAATACTACGATGCGCGCCACATTAGTCTTTTTTTTCTTAAAAAAGATTCAGGTACATACTCGACACTACATCTTCATCCTGTACTTGATGAGTCAAACTAACCTTCTGCGCATGCGGTGCAAATTTCGATGACCGCCCCTGAACACATACAACAAATACAGGTGATGAGTGAGCTGAAGGGGAGGAATATCGGGACCGTCCATACCCTGAAAATCACAAACGTCGAATGACGTCAATGTAATAGAGGTAAAAAGCTCACCAAACGAGTCCATATCGGAAATTTGTGGCGAGTGATTTATGGATTCCCAGACAAACATCCTGCGGAACGTCATATAAAAACGAGGTATTTGCGTCTCTTCACGCGTATGATAAAATTAGCCTAATGGTGCACACCTCAATCGTAGCGCCTTTCCGCAGGCACACAGGGTCTGACAAGTCAGGGCGTTCCCCACGTTTCTTCGTGTAAACTTTGACGAGATTAAGACTTCCCCATATGCGCTCAATTAGGTAGTCAAGACTGAGCGTTGAAGACGATGGGATCAAGAAACCAGAGGAGAATTGGAACGGTCTGCGTACTTCAAGTCCATCTCGCAACTGATGACAACTGTGTTCTTCGTTCGAGCAAGCTTGTCGACCTGCCTTGGGGTGTAAGCGTGATCCCTTCTTGCAAAAAAATGACAGCCTACAAGTTCCAAGCTGATTGCGTCTATCTTATTGTACACATCTAGAGCAAATACGTTAACAGACAGGAACTAGAATGTTTCCGTACAAGACTCACAGAGACATGGAATATATTTGCGCGTGCCTGAATCGATCGTTCAGGCTGCTGTCCAGTTTGGCTGTTTAATGAACTTACCGATCAACACATCTATGAACTCATCTGTAGTGATCTAGAAGATTAGCAACTCAAATGTCGGCATCAAGGGTGAGTCAGATATTTGGGTCTCACGTCCTCTCGAATCATGACATCACAGTTGTGTAGCTTGTCTGGAGGCGATAAGTAATAGCCCGAATTCATGGCGTGGGCTGGACATACAACTTGCAAGGATTGTCCGTATAGTCTTCTCGTCGGTTTTGGTCAACTTCACGGTTGTATTGAGCTTAAGAATAAAGTAAGAGTGCATGATTATCGACACAATCGATACAATACCGTGATCTGTCCAACAAGGGTTGGGTTCAGCTGTTGTGGACCAGAAGAGAATACGACTATTCACTCCACCAGTAGTTTTGCGCTTGAAAACAACATCAGGTTTCCGCTTGTTCAGTCGGATACCTACTGCGTCGAGTTCAATCTCTAAAAGGCGCTTTTGTTCTTCGGACTTGGTAGCATCAAGCATGACAAGTATAAGATCAGCGGTCTTCGCGGCTGGCTTGACATTAGGTATGCTTCAAGTTGCTGATAGCCATTACTCACTTGCAACCACTTGTCGACCTCGGCCCCGACCTTTGGCGCCAATGGAAGTAAAGGGAAAAGATGGGTGTATTCCTCTTACCTTGACTGGCGCCTTCCACGATTCCAGGCAGATCGAGAAGTTGGATGCGAGCACCCTGATACTCGATCACACCAGGAATGGCAGTGAGGGTGGTGAACTCATAGGCTGCGGTTTCCGAGGCTGTGTGTGTGCATTTGCTAAGGAGCGTGGACTATGTCATACTCATCTCAGGCCAACGGATCCAAAATATAAACTGAGGAACGAGCCTTTCCGACGGACGGGAAGCCAATGAGTGCGACACGAGCATCTCCGGACTTTTGTACATCGAAGCCAATGCCTGCGGGACCAGATTTCGAGGCTGGTTCAAGGAGCTGGGCACGATAGCGTGCAAGCTTTGCCTTAAGCAGACCAAGATGATATTCTGTCGCCTACTTGAAAGATTTGTCAGATATCTGAGTGAGCCCTACTTTAGATAGAGAACCTTGTTCTTTTGAGCTGTTGAACGCAGACCATGAGTAAAGGATCGGCAGCAGAGCAAGGGACATACTCCTCGCCATCTCCTCTTGATGATTCAGTCACGATCAGATAATCTTAAGTTGGTGGTTGCCTGGGGCACTCACCCTCGATCTCTTTGATCTGTGTGGGTTAAGGTATGCAGACAGGATTTCAAAATGGGTGGAACACTGACCTTTTCTACGATACCCATGATGACTGCGATATCCTATGGGTTACTAGGTCTGAGATATTAGCGTGTACTAGAGTCTGTAGACAGTAGACGGGGTTCAATATTGAGGTGACACGTGATCCAGATTTAACTGGTACTAGTACTAGTAGAGATTTCTTGATGCGACCAAGACTTCAAGAAGATGACCAGCATTCGACGCGGAATGTCGCATCAGCCGTCGCTGTTCTCGCTCGAGGAGCAAGACTCCAACGACGGCGATGAACCCGACTGGGACCCTCCCCCAATTTCAAGACTGCACTCCTCCACACCTTCAATGCTCTCCTCTTCCATAAACACCTCCTTGCGTAGCAGAGGCAAAGGCCGTCAGTCAAGGAACAACTTCTCTTCGGGCTCAGCATCCAACACAGTATCCACAAATTACAATCCTCCACACAACCTCCCAAAGTATTCTGATATTTACTCCCAGTTCGTTAAGCGCTACAGGTCCGAACCGGGCCTCGACGACGATCCAAGGAATGATCCAGACTCGAACTACTTCCAGAGGGGGCTGGGTCAACTTACAGATGCAGGCGACAGTGACGATGAAGACCTTAGTCGCTCAAGTCTCATCGGTGGAGACGCGTTCGATCGCTTCTCCGCCCTCATGCTTGAGTCTGACCCAATGGAGCCTGCAACGGTAGAAGATCGCCAGCGTTTAGAGTGGCAGACCATGCTCGCTTCTGTCCTCGATGGTGATGTACTCAGATCTGAGAAAACTCGCATTGCTGTTGCACTCGAGTCTTCCAGTGAAGAACACAACAATATCCATATCAACATCTGGCTCGGATTGCGCGCAAAGTTCGCTGGAAGGAAGGAGGCAGAGGAGCGCAGGCATCTCGAGGAGAGGAGGATGCGCACAGTAGATTCCGTCATAGAGGAGATAAACTCTTTCAAGCTCAAGGACGACGAACGCGACCCAACCACAGCCTTGCAGCGAGTCAACTCTCTTCTTTGTAGACTCGAGGCAGCTCAATCCCTTTACCCAACCCTCAAGGCTTTCTACGCAGACAAGGTTGCTGCATCGGAGCCACAATTCCAGGCCCGCTGTGACACTCTTAACACATGGTCAACTGTCCTCATGTCCTTACGTCGTCATATTGCCCTTCTACAGAGATGGACGGGGAGCGAGTCACTTGATGTGACGAAACCGATCGCTAGCATCGACGTCTACCCTCGTCTGCAAGCTAACGGCTCCTCTAAACAAACACCGGATTGTAGCACGTTCATTGAACGCGTCCTTAAAGAAGACTCCATTCAGAAGACGTTTGAAAAGGGATTTCTGACTACCGTACACGCCTTCATTGGCACTGCTCGCGACGCCCAAGTCAATCTTTCTTCCCTGTTTGAAGAGATGAACCTCCCCACCTTTGAAACTGAACTGGTGCCCCTCATCTCCTTCCCCACTAAACTTGCCCAGGCGTGTTTACGCGTGCGCCTCGACTATGTTCAGAAACTCAAGGACCCCGAAGTCCTCATCATTGATCAGGTCACTGAAGATGTGAAGATTAGTCTGGGGTTAGCTTGCACGCTCAAGAGGCAGTACGAGGCGTTCCTTGCCCCCGATCCCGGGGGGAAGTGGAACTTACCCAGGTGTATAGGCGAAGATTATGATACTACTATCCTCGAGGCCTTGTCGATATTTTTCAGGCTTATTCACTGGAAACTTAAGAGCGGTGTCAAAGGCATTTACTTCAAGGAAACAGATGTCATTGATTCTCAATGGGCAACATTCAACGATGTCAGTATGACTGTCATTGGGGCTTCCGCTGTAGTAGCTGAGCAGGTTTGGTGCGTATCATTACCTTGACTGAAAGATTTCAACCGACCAGTATTTCATAGTTCGTTGACCAATCGACTGATGGTTCGAGTTGCGAACTACTTCGAGACTCAAGTCCGCCTCCCTGCCTCCGCAAATGGGCGGGTACATAAAGCATCCAATCTAGTTCTCCAAGGTGATGTCATCGTCAGCACCACCGGTCAAATGACCGACGAACAGAAGGTCAACTGGTATGGCAAGATACTGGACAACGTCCGGTTGCGGTATCGCAAACTTCAACGCTTTGCAAGGTTCGTATATCTGCCATCCTCGTGATCATTCTAACTTTGCAACTATAGAGCACTTACGCAAAGAATAAGTAACTCGGCGGAATACAATCTGGAAAACGTCCCGCTCGAACAGTTCATAGCGGCTTTGGTCGCAACAGATCACTTCCTTGTCTACACCCAGACCTACGAAGAAGACGGTACTTATATAATAGCCTCAAGCGCCCTCCGAGATCGCCCCGAGGCTATTCGTCGGATTCTTCTTGAATCTTTTCACGTCAACGAGATTTCGAACGATGAGGGCCTACCGCTTCCCGTTGTTGATAATGTCGCAGAGTATGCAGACAGCGACGAGGATGAGGAGGCGGAGTACCTTTTGTTGTTGTCTCCTCGCAACCTATTCATTTGGAATGGGCTGGTTCTCATGTTAGAGTTGCCGAGAATTGAACTCGACATGAAGGATAACCGGGTGAGACTGGTTGCGGACGGGACAATGCGCCGACTCGCGTTGGCGAAACAGCAATTCACCGACATCTTTATTCCCGCTGATGAAGACGAGGAGCCGCTTGAGGTCGTTCTCACTCCCCCTCCCTGCATGGTCGAGCAGCAGGCACATATACCAGCCGTCAATCGTGAACTGCGCAAGATCTCTCGCGCAACGAACAAGCTCGCTGAATCTATTGTTGATTCGGTCCACCACGTCCGTAACTCCCTGCGAAACGCCGTTCGATATCAGGAGTTGCTCGAGAACTGGTACTTGTTCGCATCTGAGCATGGCCAGCACGCGCAGAAGCATATGGAACGCTCCACGATGACCAAATTCAATCGCTCGCTCATCCGGCTTGCTATCTCCTGGGTTTCCTTCATCTGCGATGACTGCGATCCTACCGACAGGAAGACCTTCAGGTGGGCCGTTAACGCGCTCGAGTTCACGCTACATCGCACAAGGCGGAGCAATATTCTACATATGTCAAGCGATCAATTTGAGATGCTTCGCCAGAAAGTAGCAACCTGTATGACTCTTTTGATCAGCCATTTTGATATCTTAGGTGCCCGGTCGACTCTGGAGGCACGCAAAGAGAAAGAGCGGCAAGAGGAGTTGTTCCGCGAACAAGCATCGATCGCCGCGGAGGATGATCCACTTCTACAGCGTTCGCAGTCTCCCATCAACGACGACTATCTTATCACCTCCAGTGCTTATGCGTACACAGACGCTCATGTTCGCGTCTTCTGGGAAAGAACTGCCAAGGTGCTTGAGGCTCTCGGAAAGGAGCGCGAGCAGATGGGTTCAGAGAACCGTTTAATTGGGCGTGTGCTCGACGATGAGAAGTTCGAGGATCGATCACTAGTCTTTCTTGCATCTTCCAGCTCAAATATCTCTATCCGTTGGCAGCAGCGGCGGTTCATTGGTGCTGGGGCATTCGGCTCCGTCTACCTTGCTGTTAACCTCGATTCAGGGTCCCTCATGGCCGTTAAGGAGATTAAGTTCCAGGAGCTATCTGGATTACCCAATCTATACTCTCAGATTAGAGACGAGCTCAGCGTCATGGAGATGTTGCACCATCCAAATGTCGTCGAGTACTACGGCATTGAGGTGCATCGCGACAAGGTGTACATCTTCGAAGAGTATTGCCAAGGAGGGAGCCTGGCTGCATTGTTGGAGCACGGGCGGATCGAGGATGAGAGTATTATCCAGCTGTATACCATGCAAATGCTGGAGGGCCTTGGATACCTCCACTCGAAAGGTATTGTGCATCGTGATATCAAGCCCGATAGTGTGTCATTTTACCATTATAGCGGATTCCGAAGGCTTACCTGTTTTCCAGATATCCTCCTCGATCATAGAGGCGTCATCAAATATGTTGACTTTGGAGCATCGAAAATCCTCGCCAAGAATCGCACGATGCAACGATCTCGCCGTAGTTCAGACATGGTCAACTTGGCAAAAGCTGGCGGCCTCGGCGGTGGACTCGGGATGAACAACAGCCTGACGGGTACGCCGATGTACATGTCTCCTGAGGTTATCAAAAACGACAGACGAGGTCGTCACGGAGCGATGGATGTGTGGTCCTTGGGCTGTGTTGTGCTCGAGTTTGCTACGGGTAAGAAGCCCTGGAGTAATCTCGACAATGAATGGTACGCTCTGACATCTGTTTACCACGTATTTACCGTGACACAACTCCAAGGGCAATCATGTTTCACATCGGGGTCGCTACCCAACACCCACCTCTTCCAGAACCAGGTCAACTCAGCGACCTCGGAATCAATTTCATCAAACAATGTCTGACTATTGATCCCGTTCTGCGCCCCACAGCGGTTGAGCTCCTGGATCATCCCTGGATGCTCCAGTTCGGCGAGACCCTCTTGGGCTTTGGCGATGGAGAACTCACCCCCACTCCACCTGTCGAGATACCCCATGACGGGAAATATGAAATGGTCTCGACTGCGAAGCCGGCTGCTATCACCCGGGAGAGGGAGGTCGAAGCCATTCAGATACCCTCACCTGTGTCATCCTCTACTGGAGTGCCAACCCCTGATAGTGATTGTGATTGACGGCGCTCACCGATGTGTCTTGTATTTGTCTTTTTGCAGGGTCTGTTTTGGTTCGGACCTATTTTTTCCAAGTTTTCAACACGCACCCTGTAGCTACTACTCAAACCCTTTTGCTCAGCACATCTTGTAACATAGTACTCATTGCCTAGTCGTGAAGATACACGGATAGATTTCCTGAACGAAGTAAGAAGATAGCTTGAGAATGCGACCGATGTTCCTGCGATCAACTAAGTACAATCATATCACAGAAAAAATACAACACATCTACGCATTGACCAATTACTCGATAACCCAGCGCTTATTATCAATCCGTTCACTGCTACCACTCATTGAGGTGTCAACACTACTCTGAGATGTTTGTCGGTGAAGGCGGCGATATGTACGCTCAGACAGGGCGCGAATCATTGCTGGACATGGTTGCTGAAGGGACCTTTGGCTAACCGTCCTCATAGGTTGGGCAAAACACTGCCCAACGTTCTGAACGAACATTTGTGGCGGGAGAGGGACTCGTGCCCCTGGTCCAAAGGCAACGGAGAAGGTTGGCTCGTTACTTGACGGGAAGGCCATCTTCTCTGCGTCGCCAGCGATAACTGGCTCGAAATCATCTTCAATAGGCCCCTGTGCATTTACTATGATGCGTAACATAAGGGGAAGCACGCGAGTTGCGAAGATCGACCACGCACAATAGTGAGGCAACCCTTTGCCAAAGTTGAGGCGGCATATAATGCCCAGTATGAACGAGAGCAGTGTAAGGAAAACCGAGGTCGTTGTCATCACTCCGAAGAACGTCCAAGTCATGTATGTCCAGCGGAAAGTCGTGGAATCAAACATGGCACCCCAGCCAGCGAGGTAACCCAGACACATAAAGAGGAAAATGAGCGTCTTGATTTTTTGTTCCCGCCTCACGGAATACCAACCCTGTGGATGGCTTGATTAGCACAAAGTGTGATTTCGGGGTTGGGCTCTCACAGAGGCAAGCCACGGGGGTAGTAACTGCGACAGTATAAGTCAGACATCCGCCAACAAAGACGCCTTCAATGCTCACGAGGAGTGTCACGATTAACAAAGGCTGATACACTGGTGAGGTTGCCAGATGACCGATAGCGCCGTTCCAGAGCTGATCAAGCCACAACGCTATCGAAGTAACGATGAAGAATAACGAGAGTTGAATAACGATAGACAATATCAACACAATTTTGTAGATGCGACTGATAGTGAGGGATGCCCCAACACGCTTGAACGTTTGCCAGCCGAACGACTGAAAAGTATTTATGTTGAGTGTGAATCCACCTCAGATGACTTCAGGGAAGAAAAAAGATCAAACCTTTGCTAGCCTCCAAGATAGGAAAGCAGAGACCAACAAAGCCACAGTATTCAACACCAAGCTTGGTATTTCAGCGGTTGAACGGGTTTGCCAGTAGGTCGGAAGGAGATCGATAGGGTGACAAGCACCATTTGTCGTCAGCTCTGCGAAATCACTGCGAAACTGGGCAGTGTTAACTATCTGGAATCCTGCCCATCCAGTAGCCACTAGATGGGTTAGGAGGGAAGCTATCCTGAACATGGTCTTAGGTTCTATAGGAGGTTCATCTGGTACAACACTTACGTATGCGGAACCGATTCGTTCAGAATCTACAAGAATCAGACCAGTGGTTTTCCGCCATTGAGTCGATACTCACTGCAACAATCGACATCCCTAGCACCCAGATCTGAAACATAATAAAAGTGAGGTCTTCTCTCTCAGTGTTTCGAAGGCTAGAAATGCTCCTTCAAAAAAAGATCACGGTGCCATCTGTTCCATCGTACGCACACCTGGACAGGCCAACCTAGAGCCCACAAGCACTTTTTATCAAGAACCGCGCTCTCGTTGTTCCATCCAAGGCCGTTGACGACAACTTGCGCGGTGCCGTCGATCTCGACTGCTTCCGTAGTACTTGGGAAACTACGCTAAAGTCATGGGTGAACAAACAATGCCTTGCATACGACATGAGGGCTGACCTTGACACGTGCCTTTTCACCAAGTGTCCGTTCATCCCGATTCCCACCCTTTGCGTCTTGAGTGGGTGTTGGAGCAGAAGTTGAACCGGGGTGGGAAGACTCTGTGCTGCTCGTGGAATTGCTGTGAACGCCGGTCGTCGTCGTAGGAGCCAAACTGGAATGAGAGGATTTCGTATTAATCACGGAGGTGCCGCTAATGTTACTAGTTGTCGTTGCGGGCGATGGATCTGTTGTTGTATTCACCACGGCTGCCACGGTAGACGTTGGTACCAAGGTGTTGTTCCCGACCATTCCATTCCATATCACTTGGCATGAGCTAGTACTGAATGACGTCGGTACATTATCGCAAAGCCGGAGGTCGTTTCCAAAGACGTAAAAGGCATCTGAGTCGATAGCATTGCCTTGCTCGATGATGGAGGCCAAAAAATCAGTCGCTTGGACATTGATCTGGAAAGCTTGCACTTGAAAAATCACTTGGACAACGCAATGCAATACTGAGAAAACAAAGTAAATGGTCGCAGTTCTGGTGAGTGTTATTCGATCCCACTACAGAGACAAGTCAGGAAGTTGTGAGTAAACACAGACAGCTTGAAATTGGTGAGGACAGTCTCCTCTGCTGAAGGAGACTCGTCCAAGAATCGCCACTCACAAACAGCCTTATTTTGGCGGGGAGAGGGGAGATTTCCCAAAGGTCCCTAACGTGCATAGTCGACTATGCGCAGCTGAGCCGAGGAGGTCAGATTATGATACTGAACGCAGTGTACCCCGACAAGTGCAGCAGGCATTTGTCACGTACCAATATTTGCACGAACTATAAATGAATGGTAATGCCACTAGGGCAAGAGAATAAAATGCCAGTATTTCGTTCAAGGAATGCTGGTAAAAGGACGGAGGAGCGGACTGGGTCCTGCCAGGCTGCAGAGTCGAAGAAGAATGGGAGATGCTTGAAAGGAAGTTGAATCTCATTAGGTTAACTTACATACCGTACTACGTGGTTCTTGAAGTTGTCATGGTGAATTACAAGGCTGGTGGGAATACCTGGACCGTGTGGATGGTGACACTGAGATAAATCCAGCGTTGATCGTACCAATGATTGATTGTCAGATCATCAGTGCCAATGATACTCAGGCTTGGAGTCTCACCGACAAATGCGCGGTCGCTCTTTGGCTGTTCTGCAACCTTCCTAGCGACCAGTCATCCACAAACTTTTGGGCCTGGGCCACTAGTTAGTTTCAAGGTCACCAGTAGTAGCATACGTGACATACACTGGCACTGTCACTAAAAACAATTTATCGTGAGCATCGGCCGTCGACGGCACGGTGACGGCAGACGCGGGTTTTCGGGCTCCGACGTCGAGAGCCTTTAAGATGCGTAAACACGTGTTTACGCATCTTGATCCGCTTCCTCGACGTCGGCTCTCCTTCACCCCTCGCTTCACCGCTCTCTTTTCGCCCCACCCACTAGCGCCCTTTCCCTGCCTGTCCCGTTTGGCGTGCCTTCCCGTGCGGAGGGTCGGAGTTTCGCCGCTCCAGTTCTCTGCACACCCCGGTCAGTCAGCACAGGTCCCAGGCACGGTCTCCCGGCCCGGTCCGGTCCTAGGCTGCGCCCAGCCCACCTATGGAAGGCCTGTCTCACGGACAGACTCATCACGCAGTGGACTCACTCCACAAGGACTCTCTTCTCGTAGACCCATCTCATAGAAACTAGCACTTCCCTGTACATCCACTCTTCCCCCATATCCTGTGACGTCTCCAGCCCGAAACCGAACTCACGACATCAATTCAAGGCGGAGGCTGTTGTGCCGCACTGCCAACTGGACGCCGAGAACAACAAGTTGAGAGTATGATGGCGGTTCACGGCGAAATGCAGAAGTAAAACGGTCAAGGACGACAAACTTTCGGAATAACAGTGACTCAGTTTGGCGTCCACTGTGGCGTTCAAGAGCTTTAGGCCCACTCTCGTCGAGGTTAACATTACTATTCTCAGTGGGAGATCTAGCCAGACTCCTAGACATGTCCCCTGGCCTCCTGCCAATACTAGTAGCACAAGATTTACTCATTACAGTACTACGTGAACTTAAAGCTGGCGGATTCGCTGTGCTACGGTCCTGCTCGAACGACTCGCTAGAACAACGCAGGAAACCTAGTAACGTGAACATAATAATGATACTGATAAGGTGGACTATGTCTGAAACGAAAGCCGTCAAATTTGATACCAATGGTGATTTTTTGTGATGAACCAGAAAACCGTCTCTTCGTCGTCGAGCGTCTTGAGCCATCCAGGCAAACTCTGAATGGTTTCCATGCTTGCGTCAGTTCGGCACTCCAGAACACTATCCTCCTGTAGCGACGAGAGAAGGTCGATGATCTCCTGCCTATCATACACCGCTCGCAGACGCCATCGCAGCTCGACCTAATCATGAATTTGACGAAAAGAATGGTGTGCCAGCAGAGCTCACCTGGCTAATACCCGGGTGCAGGAAAACGACGCCGACTACAGCTTGCTGTGCTGCTCTCCATGTGCCGTCGAGTCTGTATCCACGAAGATCAAGCCATCGCCGAGGAGTGATGAGTGTCACGGGCCCATTGGACACCGTTACACTCCAGGCGCCACAGTAGTCCCCAGCCACTAGTATTGGAGCATTGAAGTATGTCCAGAGCAATACGGGAGGCGATGTTAGCGTCATCCTATGAATAAGCCAAAGGATGTGTCGCTCTACTCCAGCCTCCAAGCCCTACAATGCTCAGCCGACACAAACCGAACAGAGTCGAAAACATACCAAACATGCTGCTTTGTCGAGTCCAGTCTCCTTCAAGCTACGTGCACGGTTGAGGATTCGACAAGCAAGATCACGATCTGACTGGCTGAGGCTGGACGTGAACATTGCAAAGGCTGTGTTAATACACACGGAACAGTTGATGAGCCCGGTCTCTGTTTTGAGGGTACACGCAGCTTCCTTTCCATCAAGCGTTGTCCCATGGATCTCTTGTCCAGGTGTGTTGGAGTCGGTTTCAACTACGGGACTCTCGGGACATTGATCTTGATTCGTGCCTGAACCTGCAACGGGCGTACGGGAAAACCTTAATCGTATGCTAGTTTCAATGTCCTCGTCATCTATTCAGTCAGTCAACAAATCTCCTGGTGCGAGTAAAACACTTTACCTGCCCTCTTACTATTCCAGTCAATCTTCTGCCGGGCAGCGCGTGACTGAGATAAATCCACAGTAAAATCAACCTACCAAAAACTTACATAAAAGCACTAAAGGTAAAGTGATAGACTTTTGCTTACCTGGTCGTCGGAAACAAGTTGTAATAACGTAGCGATGTCACCTTCCGAGGCAATTAGGGGCCACTCCATTTCGTCCACCACCCTTTCGACAGCTATGTCTTCCAGCGCAATCGCATCCTGGAACAAGTCTCGAGGAAATGGCCCGCCGAGGCCGTTGAGATTGCTATAGAATCTTTTATCAACATCTCCGAACAGGCGCATATATTACCACCTACGTGTCTGAGATCTTGAGCATCCTACCTGGCTTTGGTTTCTTTGGATCTCGTACAAGTTTGGACAGCACCCCCTGGTGCAGGAGATTGGACCTCGCAACAGAGACACACTGTTCTTCAGCACTATGAAGTAACCGGGTGGCACTATCGGAATCGTAGAGCTCGCCAGGGGTGCCGAAGACCATCTTCGAATGCATAAATATTTGCGTGAATGATGATAATGAAGACTCATGCCTTCAACGCTGCCTCCGCAAGTTGCACCTTCTCGTTCTTCGTATCCTCGTACATGCTTTCGGGTTCTTTTGTAAAGGCCTGGCTCCGAAACTGTTTTTCCCTGCCTTCCTCGACCGTCGTGCCCCACGTGAAATCCCATGCCGGCGCAGACACAACATCCTCTACAACCTCGTAAAATTTATAGAGTTCTTTGACAGAAGTGGCCAGTTTATTTGGTGCCTCGCGTTCCACGAATCCCACCCGCCTGGTCGTCATTGAGCTTTGCTAGTGAGAAAAAGCTTGACACTCACAAGGCATTCTTATCTACATGTCTCCGAAGGAAGTCGATATGATTTATCAGGTTGAAGTTCGAGGGACTGCTGGGATCTGCGTCGGGAAGACGAGGCGTTCCTCTGTATTGTAACCAGACTGTATACCACTGATCTTCCAGACGTTTCATATACACGTCCTCAGCGGCATTATCTCTGAGGTGCGTGATACGCTGCCTGACTGAGTTCCTGGGTACTGCTGGGAATACCTGATCGAATGCCGACAAGTCGAGTCTGGAAGCTCGGCATCGCGCCCGAATAATGGCAGAGGCATCACGTGCTAGCTCATCGAACTCTCGTGTCCAATGGAATCTCGGCCGTCTCGATGCTGATTAAAATTCTACGTCAGCCCATGTCGTCTCATATAAATGACGAGGAGGGACCACTATGAATTCAAGTACCTTCGCTTTCTTCCTTTGCCTTTCCTCTCCTTTTCACGCTCACAGTGTGTGTGATGGGCGGACCCTGCTGAGCAACCAAGAACTCGATCGATTTCTCTGGAGGATTGTGCACTACAGGGGGTGGTCCAGTAGCAGGGCTGTGCACTTCGATATCCAACGCTGCCTTTGGTTGTGATGTGATTTTCTTCGAGACTAGATGTGTCTCTTTGATAGCCCCTTGAATCTCGTTCTCCCATTGCGGCTGGTCCTTTGTGATCGTCGACTGCATGAAACGACTCCGCACTGCGCGGATACGAACAGCTAATGTGCCTTTCACAGGCTTCGGATGAATCCTACGCAGAAGGTCATCCCAATCCCGCTCTCGCTGGGCACGCGCTTCCTCTGCCTTTTTATGTAGCACCGACTTCGCCTTGGACAAGTTTAGTGGAAGAGACACACGACGCGCCGAGGAGACGCTTGGACCATATTCGACAGGCTCTTCTAACACTTTGACAGGTCCTATAGTCGTTGACGGCACAGTCTGGCTGAGTTGCCGAAGAAAAGCGTTGACTCTATCTTGGGGAGTATCTGGAAGATAAACCAAGCAAGCAGGTCTGCTGACACCAGATGGAGCGACAAGAGAAGTCTTGAGCATCCTAATTCGTCCGCGGCTTTCCAAACTCTTGAGCGTAGATTCCGCAGTACGTTTATCGAGACGGGTTCCAACTGGTGCGCTAGTCGGCTCCTTGGCCTGTGACATGGTATCGAGGAGTGCTGTATGTGCCTCAAAAAAGTCCTTGGAGTGCATGTTTGCAATCCCCCCCATGCTTTCTACAACTCGAAAAAGCTCGTTTTCGCGCCGCAGAGAAGAAATATTGATGTTTGAGCGCGATTTCCCGCCTCCGTTAGTTCGGCTTCGCTTCGACGGCCGTGAGGACAGTGGTGGGGTTGCATCTTTGTGCTTCTCGCCAGTACCTACATCACGACTCGGAGTTGGTGATGATTCCTGCCCGGTTGACTGCATAAGTTTGGGAAAATTGCTGTCAGCACCAAGTCAAAACGACAAGTGAAAAGCGCTCACAGCTGATATGGCGGTGGGCTCCTCTTCTTGAGCAACTGATACTGACGACTTCCCTTGCGGGCCATCACTTTCCAATGATTGGGGACCACACGACACTGTTCCATCGCCATCTCTTGGCTTAGAGATTGAACAATGATCCACATCGAGCGCGATTGTTCTGGCACGTTCTGAGGAACAGTGGGGAGTAGTTTTAGTCGAATGACATGACTGCACATCACCAACTCCTTCCTCTGATGCTGGGTGCGAAATCCCACCTTCGACGTTGCACCTCTCCAATGGTCGACTAGCCGGCGGAACACTGGCTGGCAGTTTACCAGGATGGATATCCCTCGAGAAGCCTGCAGTAGCAGACGGTGATTGTTGATTGCTATTCACCGTCACAACGGACAGAGGAAGCACGTTTTGCTCACATTGAACACTGTGAGAGACAGTGTCACCTCCACGTGCAACACTTTGAACTTCGCCATCCTTGGAAAGGGGATTCTTGCGAGGTCTGCCGCGTTTCTTCGGTGCAGTTGTGGAAGCATCCGTGGGTGCAGGCGTTTTACGGGGACGACCTCGCTTCGGCTTAGGAGGCGGCTCTCTCTCTTCTCCGTTGCTACCTTCCTCATCTCTTTTACGCTTCTTTCCTTTTGTGGTTGTGATATCTTTGAACGAGTCTTGGTAAGAATGAAGCTTTCCCGTGGTAGTGTAGAAGTGCTTGGGGTCAAGTGTAGCAAAATCTCCGACTCGTGACAGGTCAACGTCGATGATAGATGTAGTTGTATCCTGCAGTTGTTCGCTTGCCATTACGCATTTGTACGCCGCAAGGGTGAAATATCGATGACGTCTCTCCCGACCATAGGTCTCCATAAGATCTACAGTGCCCAAGTCACCGAGATGAGCAGGTGGTCTGCTGTTGGATGCCCGCGTGAGTAAAAGTTCGATCGTGCGCTTATCGAAGTTGCCGAGAGAAACACAAATTTCCTACAGCAAAAAAATTAGGTCATGCTACTCTTGAAGTAGTTTCCCAAGTTACATTAAGCGTCAGGCCAGAGGGTCCAGCTTCTTCAAGCATATTTGATACTTGCTTGTGGATCGTAAGATTCGCCTTAACTTCGTTATGACCAACTACAGTTCTAGTTGCATCACCAAGGTCGGCAATGGATTCTTATCGGTGAACAGACCTGAAGCGTCCTCGGCAACACTTGCGTCTTTTTCGTCCTCATCCATGTCCTGTCCCACAACTACGGAACCCTCTGGAAGCTGGTTGTCTGACGTTACGAGACTTATACATTTAATTGTGCGATCCCGTGTTTTGCTGCTTGGAACCCATACGCGTTCGATGACGCCTTGCTGGATCAACTCACGCAGCCTGGTCTGGAAAAAGCGCCGGTCCGTCTTGGTTGGATGCACGAATCCCTGAACATGATGAAGGAAAAGAAATAGGTTAACATGAAGGGATCACTCACGATCGTCATAAGCAAGTTATTGGACTGATGTATGTAATTTCTGGATGCTTTGAGTAGCTTGATGATCCTATTTTTAACAAGCGGAAGACTGGAGAGGTGCCTAGAGTCGATTGGATCAAAGAGGATTTGTGATGAACCGTCTTGATCAGTAGTTTCGTCAGCAGTGTCGCATGGCTTGACACGTTCGCCAGTAGCGATGGCTTCGCCATTTCGAGCTTCTTCCTCCTGAATCTGCTGCCAGAGCGGACTCCGTTCGACAAAATGTTTGTGGATACATGTGTGGTTCCCGACTCCGCCGCGGCGTGCTTTGATGCTGTAAAAAAACTATTAGAACTACGACCAATTGAAGGAAGGAAAGCATACATAAGGCCGAGTTCGACCAGCTGTTTAATGAGATAAAAACACGTCTTTTGGTCATAGTTTGTCTTTCGGCCGAGCTCGACAGTTGTGATGCCATCTTCTCGGCCTCGAGTGATCAACTGAAGAGCACTGTACACCATAGGACTGAGCTTAGGGGGCTACAATGAGGTTAGACTAAGTTTGCTGTGCTCGGCATGCGCACATACTCTGATATGGGAACCAGTGATTGCAGCGAAGGAGGTTTCGGGGTCAACTGCGATGCGCAGATTGTCGCCATATTCACGCTTCAAATCTTCCAAGTGCCTATGCCGAGCATCCCCGACGAGCTCCAAGGAGAGGGGTACTCCCTCAGTAACCTCCTCGCCTTTTGCTGCGGCCTTGCGCTTGGCACTGAGCTGGGGAGCGATGTATACCTCTGAGATCAAGCCAGGAGGTAGGGTGCCAACTCGGACAGACGGTTGTTGTGTTACGACTGACCATACGAAGGCACAAAATGCATCATCAACAAGCTGGGGGTGGTGATCTTGGGAGGTACAGAAGCCAACGATAAAGTCTTTCAGGCGAGAAACATTACAACCTAAACGATCATGAGATGTTAGCACCCGCCAGAAAATGAGAGAAAATGTGGCTGAAGGAAGTGTACCAAGGGGGATTCGAACTCGACCTCCCGACGAGCCATAGGCGCCGGGGAGAGGAGGCAGGCAGGATGGAATCTGAACTTACCAAGGTCGCCGTCGAATGAGAGCTCACGTAGGCAATGATGCACGAGCTCATCCATGGCCAGGTAGCTGTCGAGCGATAAGATTGCTGAGCAACTTATGTGTGACTCAGTATTCCGTGTGATCCCGTGACAGCCGACATACTACTTCCCGGTACTATCACCGTGGCCATGTTCAAGAGCTTTCACCAGCTGCATTAATTTTCAGCAAACGATTGATCT